>JAODAL010043718.1:0-33583 GCA_025379985.1 Phyllomedusa bahiana
AGGGGGGAAATATCGCAGGCGCAGCACTCGCTAGCGGGGAGTTTAAATGTATTCCGGGATCCCCCCCCTGTAGCTGTTGGGCGGCCTCGGGTCCCCCATTGGCTGGTGGCCCCCCCCCCTTTTCCTGAGTGGCTGGACCTCTGTCATCACAAGCTCCCAGAGACTGTCATCGGGTGGGGTCGCTGATAGCTGCTGCGGGAATCTTCCCCCCCTGCAAGCCGAGAGCTGCCCAGCCCTGACAAAGTGAGTTCCTTACCTTTATCTGCTCAGGAGAGATTTAACTAGCAGCTGAGTCAGGGGGGAGGGGTGGAGGGTGGAAAGAGCCAGGGAGTGTTGCAATTTTTATTTAAAATAATTACATTAAAACCCAGTGGATTCTTATAAAAAAAGAAAAGGCTCTTCACTGCTTTTCCTCCCGGGCCCATTGAAAGCTCTTTTCTTTTTCCCCTTAAACAGATAAAAATTTTGGGGGACAATGAAAGCGGGCCAGATCAGCGGGCTGCGGTGTCCTGGTCATGTTAATAAAAATGTCAGGAAACTAAGGGCATATAAAGAAAGCGTAGCTCTCAAGGCTTAATTTTTGTTTCCAATATATGAAAAAGTGATTAAATACCTATTTTGGAGGATCTCACGTCAACATTACATCGTGGCAAAACCCCTATAAGAGTGAAGGAATTTTTTTATTCATTTTTATAATCCCAGTACTAAGGTTGGGGATGAGGGGGGATGGGATTGGGTGGGGAAACGGGTAGTGAGGTGGGTTTGGGAGTGAGGGAAAGGGTTTTGTCATGAGTAATGTGGAAAAAGCAGGTGAGGGGAGAAGACCCTTGAGCGAAGCATAGGGGTTTGTGGGGGACTGTGGCCAAAAACCCTTTCCCCCTTTTTTTGATCAGCTGGGTGAGTCGGCCCCCAGGGGTAAAGTAGACGTTGATTTGTTAAATAATTGTGACACAGAGAAATGAGAGCGGGAAATAGTCGTCTGGGGATGAGGGCAAACTTTAAGTTAAAGGCCCTTTGTACTTCTAAAACCCCTGGTGTCTTGAGCGTGTAAAGGTATACGCCCAAAACGCTGGTGTGAAAAAACCGCAATTTTTGGTCAATGTTTAAGCTAAAATTCTCACCCCTGACCACTGCCTGGCCAAAAAGATCTCAAAAAAACTCCAGGCCCAAGTAAAATAATCACCGCTCTTGCAATTATTTATAAAAATTATTTAATTTAATGTCAATAAAAACCTTTAATCAGCTATCCCACCTCCCCTGACATTCTTCCTTTCCCCTTGTCCAAAGACTACAACATTCCCCCGAAAACGGGGCGTAATACCCGGGGGACAGTTTTCTACGGGGGCCCCCGCGCTTAGGGGGGCCCCCGCCCCCGGGGGGCTCTCCCCCGTCCGCTACCCCGGTAATGCCTGGGGCCCCCCGGCAGTGACTTAACATTCCCCTCGGCGGGCGGGGGGCTCGGGGCCCGGCGCCCCATTTCCCTTAACGCCCGGGGGTTCAGGCAGCGCTACCCGGGGGTAGCAGAACGGGCGACACTCGCCTTTCCCTGTACTTCCCCTGCCGGGGCTCTGTGGGCAGTGGGCCCTGCGCGGGGAGCACTACCGCGCCCCGCGCTGAGCGAGAGGGTGGGGGAGAAACCAGCCCGGAGCTGCGGCGCATCGGGGGAGGGGGGACCCCAGGTAAGTAAGGGGTTTCTTTTTTTCCTCCCCAGCTGCCGCCTATACGCCCCCAAAAGCCTGCCCGCCTATACCCCCCCATATGCCTGCCTGCCCATACAGCCCCCTATATGCCTGCCTATACAGCCCCTATATGCCTGCTGCTATACAGCCCCCCAAAATAGCCTGCCTATACAGCCCCCTATATGCCTTCCTATACAGCCCCTATATGCCTGCCTATACGCCCCCATATTGCCTGCCTATACGCCCCCATATGCCTGCCTATACAGCCCCCATTTTGCCTGCCTATACAGCCCACTATATGCCTGCCTATACAACCCCCTTTTATGCCTGCCTATACAGCCCCTATATGCCTGCCCGCCTTACAGCCCCCTATATGCCTGCCTGCCTATACAGCCCCCTATATGCCTGCCTTTACAGCCCCTATATGCCTGCCTATAGCCCCCCCATATGCCTGCCTATACAGCCCCATATTCCTTCCTATACAGCCCCCCTATGCCTGCCTATACCGCCCCCCATAGGCCTGCCTATACAGCCCCCTATTTGCCTGCCTGTACACCCCCATATGCCTGCCTATACAGCCCCCATATGCCTGCCTATACAGCCCCCCTATATGACCTGGCCTGCCTATAATCAGCCCCTATATGCCTAGGCCTGGCATGCCTATACAAGACCCCTATATTGCCTGCTGCTGCCCTATTACCATGGCCCCATTATGGGCCTGCCTTGCCCTGGGCCTATACAAGACCACTATAAATAGGCCTGCAATGCTATATTGACAGCCCCCATATGCCTGCCTCTACACCCCTATATGGCCTTGCCGTATTTACCCCCCACAAGCCTGCGGTCTACTTATTTATGGGGGGGGGCCCCTTTAAGCCTACATAAACCCTAACCTATTATGGGCTCCTATAAAGCCCTCCTAAAACCCCTGTTCTTTACCTGGTATGGCTTTTCTATAGCTACCTAAAAAAAACCCTCCTGACTATATTTGGGCACTTATTTGGGCTACCTAAAAACCTTTGGCCTATTTGGGGGGGGCCACATATATCTATTATAAAAGGCCTGCCTTGCCTAAATGGAAACCCTTATAAAGCACAAGGGGGGCCAAGGTCAGCTGGGAAAATAAAAAGGTCAGGATTTAAAAGGTTATTGGGGTGGTCTTAAATCTGCAGGGAAAAAGGTGGTCGGGAGATGTTTCATCAAAGATGGGCGGAAACTGGAAACCGGATGCAGAACAATAGTAGGGGGAAAAGTTCCATGGGGGGGATGTGTTCCATGAAGAAAAACGGGTCACCTAGTGAGTCACAAGATTTGTAAACTGCACTTGTAAAATCCACTTATAAATGTCTAGGCAGATGCCTGTGTTACACTTGGCTATCTGCCACATTATGGGTCCACCTGTTGGAGCGTAATATTTACTGTCTGGCAGGCCTGTGTTAACACTGCCTGGTCTAACACTATATGGGTCACGTTAATGGTGGTTATATTTATACAGTCTGCAGGAGGGCCTAGTTGTTTACAACCTTGCTGTCTTTACCAAACTATTATGGTCAACTGGTATGTTGGTTATATTTTAACAAAGTTGCAGAGGGCCTGTGTAATTTGGTTTGGTCTTACATTTATATGGTCCACTGTATGGGGTTAATTAATACAAGATCTTGCAGGAAAGAGGCTTGTGTACCTTGGTGTCTACCATTATTATGGGTTCCAACTGTTATGGGGAGGTAAAATTACAGTCTCTGCAGAGGGCCTGTGTACACTGGTGTATAAACAACTATAAATGGGTCCCACTGTTATTGGAAAGGTAATATACAGTTGCAGAGCGTTGTGTACATTGGGTGTTCTACCATTTTATTATGGGTCAATGTATGGAGGTAAATTACGTCTGGCAGGTGGCCTCGTGTACCATGGGTTTGTTCTACCACTCTCTATTGGTCACTGTTATTGGGGGCTAAAAATTTTTAAGTCTGCCAGGGGTTGGTAAGCCTGTGTACCACTGGTGTTCCTACACTACTATTAATTGGGGTCAACTGTTGGGTGGGTTATATACAGTCAGCAGAAGGGCCTGTGTTACACCTTAGTATAATACCACTTTATGGTCATATAATATTATTTTTTATTAGGGACAGTAATTGGTCTTTGTGTTCTGATCAGTAATTAGGTGGTAGGGTTATTTATTTCAAGTTACACACAAAACGTGTTGTAATTTTGTGGGTCGTGTTCTGAGGTCTTGGTACTTAAATCAGGGTTCCTTAATTGTATGGCGGGTTTTAGGTAATGTTGGTTTTTGGGGTAAAGTAGGATTTGATTGGTAGCAGTATTGATGGATGAGGAAATGTATGGTGATGGTATTTGCCCCTTGTTTTATCTTACAATTATCTAAAACAGCATGTTTCCTAGGTACATGTCAAAGTGGGTTAATGGGTTGGGGGGGGCCCCAATCCAAAAGGTTGCTATTGGGGGGGCCTGCTTCTCTAGTGTTAACGGGGCCCCTTGCTTCAGAGGGAGAGGTGTTTTACTGGATTTGTAGGGCTTGGAACGCTTAGGGGTTGTTCCAATTTGGGGCAGGGGCCCGTCGCTGGCTGTTTTATTCGGGGCCTGGGCCCCGGAAAATAAAACCACTGTTGGCACCGGAGTTTCCCGGGCTTCCAGGGGCCTCTGCATGGGCCTATGGGAGGGCACAGGGCTGGTGCCCTTTTCAAGGGGCTGCATGTGCGGGTCCGGCTGGGGAAGCAACCCCCTCAGCTTGTGGAGGGTTCTGCGGAAGCAGGGCGGGAGGCGAGGAGCGCTCCCGCCACGCTGGGGAACAGTTGGGTCGGAACCCGCAGGTTCTACAAAGCGAATGGCCTGCAGGGTCCTCACCGCCCTGAGACCCGCCGCAAGGCCCCGTACACTCAGCCGCAGCGTCGCAAATGGATGTGATGTCATGCGACGCTTGCCTGTCCTCGGCGCACCACCCCCCCAGCGCGTCATAGGCCAGGTGCGCACCGAGGAGCTGACGGAGGAGCGCTGGCGGAAGAGGCATGGAAGCGCCGGCTAGCCGGGGAGTTAAGGTGAGTATTAATGTTGTTATTTTTAATCGCGTCTTACCTTGCCTTCCAGTGCCGCTTTATACTGCCTGTGCCCCTATAATGCCTGCCTGTGGCCCCCATTTGCCCTGCCTGTGCCCTATAATGCCTGCCTGTGGCCCCATTGTTACCTGCCTGTGCCCCTATAATGCCTGCCTGTGGCCCCATATCCCAGCCATGTGGCCCCCCATATCCCAGCTGTGGCCCCCATATATCTGCCTGTGGCCCACAGATCCCTGCCTGTGGCCTCCTTATCCTGCCTGTGCCCCTAAAATAGCCTGCTGTGGCCCCATATGCTGCCTGTAGCACCCAATATCCCTGCCTGTGCCCTATAAAAATGGCTGCACTGTGGGCCCCATATGCTGCTGTGGCCCCATATCCCTCTCTGTGCCCCATTATGCTCCGTGCCCTAAAATGCTGCAGTGGCCCCATATTCTCTGCCTATAGGGCCCCCACATTTCCCTGCCTGTGGCCCCCATTTCCCTGCACTGTGGCTCCATATCCCTACTGTGGCCCCATACGCCTGCCTGTGGCCACCATATAGCCTGCCTGTGGACACCATATGCTGCCTGTTGCACCTATTATACCTGCCTGTGGCCACCTTATACTGCCTGTGTCCCTATAATGCCTGGCCTGTGGGCCATATTCTGCCTATGGCCCCCATATCCCTGGCCTTGGCCCAACATATTCTGCCTGTGGCTCCCATTATCAATGCCTGTCCCCCCATATGCCTGCATGTGGCCCATAATGCCTGCCTAGTGGGACCCATATGCTGCCTGTGCACCTTTCTATACCTGCCTGTGGCCCCCATATACTGCCTGTGTCCCTATATACCGTGCTGTGGCCCCATTATACAGCCTCGATGACCCCATTTACTGCCTCAGTGACACTATATTCTGCCTCAGTGCCCCTATATACCTTCTTGTGGCCCCTTATATACTGCTCGTGCACCAAAATTACTGCCTGTGGCCCAATATACTGCCTCAGTGCCCCTATATACCTGCCCGTGGCCCCCATATTACTTTGACTGTTTGCCCCCCTATATACTGCCTTTGGGGCCCCCAATATTATTTACCTGCCTGGTGGCCACCTATATACCTGCCTTGTGGCCCCCTTATATTTTAACTGCCTGGTGCCCTTTATAATCTGCCTGTGGGGGTGGCCCATCATTATATCTGCCTGTGGGGCCCCCAATACTTGCTTCAGTGACTATATACCTTACAACTGAGGGGGGGGGTGTTCTTTCTATACCTATAATTAAGGAGGGTTATGATGGAGAAATTTGTGAGGGAATTCTAAGATATTTGTTGGTCCAAATCCTCAAAGGGGAAGGGGAGTCTTGCCGGGGAGCATCAGACTGGGAAGGTGTGGAACAGGTTGGAGAAGGGGAAAAGGTTGAAAAGTGTAAAAACGGAACGCTGATCAGAAAAGGACGGGGGGTCTTCCGGTGAGTCATATTTTAATTAAACCTTGCAGTGTTAAAATCCACTTATATTTTATGCAGGAAAGCCTACATTTTACATAAACTTAGTAAATCTTTAACCTATTTATTGGGGGTCCCCATGTTATGGACGGTGGTCAATATGTAAATCAGAGCCTTTTGTACAGCTGGTAGGGGTCACTCATGTTGGGGGGGGGGTCTCGCCGTTCGGTCAGGGGTATTGCAGGGATTATTTGAGCCTTAAGTTAGGTAATAGTTTTGGGTCTTGTTTTGTAGGGGAGGGTTTTAGGTAAACAAATCCCATTGGTATGGTAGATTTGGCTCCATGTGTTAGGGTGGATGTTTTTGGTGGGGTTAACTTTTTTGGGGGGTATTGTCATTATGAAGGTCAGGGAAGTTTTCTGAAAAAAACGTAATTTATGGTCATTGGTTGATTTTTTACTATACAGTGACTGCTGAGGAGATGGACGGGATCTGTGTTGGGATGTGCAGCAAATGTAGAGTGACAGGACAGAAGGTTTTTCTCTGAAAAAAAACATCCGCGTTTACAATGAAGGCTAAGCGAAAATTGTCGTTGTAACCCAGCCCTACCCAGAAAACACAAGCGAGCCGAGCCCCGGATTGGTTTTAGGGACCCTAGCATACGCCCCTGCCAATGGGATAACTATGAAAGAAATGTAGATGGAGCGTCTTTCCTATAATACGGTGATTCTTTTTGTCACTGCCTTTCTGCAGGATTAGTTGGCAATAGGGCGCACGATATAAGCCATTGCTTGTTTTAGTCCTAAGTACTAAGTAGAAATAATTAGGCAGAAACATGTCAATAGCAGTCAAGACACTTAAGTGTTAAATGGAGAGCGATACGAGACAGGTATTTAGCTCCTGACCCTACCTATTGCAGGCGAGTTGACAATGGGGTGGTCCCGAACGTCGCGCAGGCGCGAGCAATATCGTTCCTGTTTGCTGACGAGTACGAGGTGTAGCGCTGGAGCGATCGAGAGATCCAGAAGGAGGACAAGCGGCTCTGCTGAAAGCACTTTCCACATTGAGCAGCATACGTGAGTCTGCCATACTTCCCACCCAACGAGATCAGAAATTGTTTCGCTCTAAGGGACTGTGATTAGGGTTGGCTATAGTCTCTATTGTATGGTATTGCGCTCTCTGTTGTACTAACAGCCCTTGCAACAATGTTTATGATGCGTGTTTCCCACGTACACACAGGAGAGTAGATCCTGCTCCCCTATTTTTCTTTGAAATCCAGCAATAGAAAGACTCTGAATCTCCACGACCCAGGTTAAAAAAAATGTTTTGCTTTATTTAATCACTGAGAGCACAGGTTACAGATGTCTATAGAGAGGGGATGGGAAGGAAAGACAGAGACACACAGAGGTGGTGCTGGCTGTACAAGGAGTACTTTAGCTCTCCTTAGTGCTAGACTCACAGCTACACTGCTCCTTATTGCTGTCTAATATTCTCCATGCTGCTAACTGTGTGTGAGAGCATATCTTGCTTTCATTTTTCTTCCTCCTCCCCTCTCCATAAACACTACAGGCAGTTGTAACCTGAACTCTAAGTAATGCAAGAACCTCTTCTTCTCTTCAAGACAGATTTTCTGATTTTCTGCCAAGATAACAAGGCTGAAAAAAGAAGACGGAAGTATTTTTCTCAAATAAGATATAGGACAAAGTTTCCTATTATGTTTTTGTAAAGTTATTTTATGATAAGAGCCTTAATGTAGTAAGGGTATGTTCACACAGCAGGGTTTGAAAAACGTCTGAAAACCAACTCCATATACTTTATTAGAAAATCCGCCTGGAATGCGAATTTCCAACACCCCTGTACATTGAGGCTTTGGGAATCCAGCATAAGATAGGACATGTTCTGTTCTCCACTGGGCAGCCAGCGACTGTAGTAGAAAATCCGTACAGTGCAGCACAGATTTTCTATTGAGGTATGCACAGCGCTGGGTTCAGTCAAAATACTGAATCTTCTGAAAAACCGCAGAGAACCCAGTGCCAACAGGCTTTCCACCCGCGCAGCTGTACAATTGGTTACAGAACATCCGTGCAGAGATAAACTGCCACCAAGTGGTTATCAAGTAGTTAAAATGACCATTACCCTCAATGAACACCACTCTGAGCTTTTACCCCCTTTCAAGGGTTGTCTCAGAAGAGACATTGATGGCATATTCTTAGGCTGTGTCACCAATACCGATCACTGGAGGTCCGACTACTATACCTTCACAAAAGTGGCATGGCAATGGCACAATCTAGAAAATGTCTGCTGTCATGCTGCTAGCCTGCATGGACCACCATTAACTGCAAAGAGAGGGGATCCAAAAAGAGACCCCATGACCACCATCCTGATCGAACAATGGTGGCAAATCCAAGCAACCTGTCACCAGTGTCTACACCTTTAAGGACCAATTTATCTTTAGCTTTAAGGACCATGTCATTTTTTACGTACTTATTTACTGCTGCTTTCTTGCATTCTGACTTTTTTTTTTTTTTTTTTTCATGTTTTTTTTCTTGCTGGACGAGTTGTACATTTTTTGTCATGTTTTCTTTTCTTTTCAGGTGTAATGGAATCACTGCTTCTTTCGAAAGCCTAAAGACATGCTCTCTTCATCCAAGTCCGCAAAAATTCAAGTGTCGTACAAAACGCGTGGTGCATAGCACGCCTTCTTTGAAAAGAGAACACCCTCTAAACCTTATTCCCAGCCCCTCAGGTCTGGACGGCTCCTGCAAGGTTCTGGGATAAGTGGTCCCCTTCAATAAAGCTAAGGGAGATCCAGTCTTGTTCTACATAAGTCCAGGCGTTTAGCAAGAACCCTAAACACATGGCTGACCTCTACTATGGGGTTGCAGGGGTTAACAGACCCTAATGGTCACACATTTTTCCCCGTAGACCGCAGGAGGGTCCCAAACGGGCACCGCATCCTGAAAACCCTGTGACAAACAAAAGGAACAGAACAAATAAATAAGAATGGGTGAAGTGGCCAATATGATAAGAAATTCCATATAAAGCCCTGACTAGAAGGCTGGGTAATACCGCAGAGGTGTGTACTCAATGGGAAGTTAGCAGATGAAATGCATTGCAATGTGCCATCTACTCACATGGGGTTCTGCACTCAGTGAATTCATACGCCCTAAGGTCACTCCTCCTGGGGCACTTCACACCTCGGACTGTAAGATCTCACAGGATCTCATGGCTTTGATCCTGATGCCAGGTCCTCTACGTTCCAGATATATCATGCAGATCTGTGTACAACCCTGTGTGCATTATACTTCTTCATACGTCATTGGCCTGGGCCATACCACTAATAAGAACAGATACTACACTTGATCTTTTTTTCCTACCCCCACCCCCCCCCCCCCCCCCCCTCTTTCAAGCACACGGTTACAATCCCTGCCAAAATGATGGATGATGGACGCCCCCCATTTAGAGGATGTTTTTGTCTTTTTCACTTTATAGCAAGTACAAAATTCCCAGATATGGGACAAAATAATGTTTAATAGCTACACATTTGGCTTCATAAGGGAATGGTCATATGACTGACAACTGTTTATCTGGGTTAAGGAAAACATTAGGGAATCATCTTGTAATTTACATTTCCAGAACAAATCCCGGCACAAATTTTAAATTCATTTGCAGGCAAGTAAAAGGAAAATCGCTTCCAGACCTTACTGAGCTTTGGATTTGGCTAACAGTAGGAAAACATGGTGCCAACAAAAGAGCTGTCAACTGTATCAGTAGAAAGGATTATACAACTCCCTTACCATGGAAATCCCATACAGAGTGCAGCAGAATATGTTGGTTGTCCCCAGTCATGTGTAAAAGTGATGGGGTAAGTATAAAGAAGATGGGAACGTCTGGGTACACGTCATTAGCCACAGGGCAGCTTATATTATGGCCAAGTGGGCCATTCCAACCATTTATACTCTTCACCATGAAAAATTCATATGCAAAGTGCAGCAGAAGATGTTGGTTGTCCCCAGTCATGTGTAAAAGTGACGAATAGTATGGGGTAAGTATAAAGAAGAAGGGAACGTCTAGGTACATGTTATTAGCCACAGGGCAGTTTGTGTTTGTGGCCATCAAAGTGACCATTTACCTTTATAACTCTTCACCATTGAAATCCAATACAGAGTGCAGCAGAAGATGCTGGTTGTCCCCAGACATGTGTAATATAGGTGTAAAGTATGGGGGAAGTATAGAGAAGATGGGAAGGTCACAAAAAGAGAACATCTGGGTACAAGTCATGAGCCACAAGGCAGCTTGTGTGTGTGGCTGCCAAAGTGGAAACTTATCTTTACACCTCTTCACCATGGAAATCCAATACAAAGTGCAGTAGAAGATGTTGGTTATTCTGAGATACATGTAATTGGGGTAAAATATGGGGCAAATATACAGAAAAAGGGGAAGTTCACAAAAAGAGAACATCCAGGTAGATGTCAGGAGCAACAGAGCGGCTTTTGTCTGTTCCACGCCAAAATGGCCACTTACCTTCCAAGCGGTTTTCCCCTAGTCTAATGCGGCAACTGCATTGGCAAACCTGCATGCAACCTGGAGGATTGACTGTCTAACACAGGTGAGCCATAACAGTAGAGCAAGGAAGATGTCAAAGCATCAGGAGAGTGGTGTGTTCGCCTGTACTCTCACTTTGAACCCCCATAGGACAAAATGGAGAGTTATGCACAAAGGTGACTGGCTCTGTGTGTGTTGAAGTCCATAATTTTGGCAATATGCCTGAAAATGTAGAAAATGTACAACAAATGAGGATTGTTTGGTGAAAATAGGAGTCAATGTCTGTAACATAAGTGTCAGAAATAACTGAATGAAATGAGATTTACATATATGAAAGCCAAACAAGAACCAACACTAACACCAAAACCACAAACAAGATGGTGACAATGTGCTAAAGAGAAGCCACCATGGTGGGAAGGGACATCATTCTACAATCTGCATTGTCCAAGGAGATATCAACATAAAGATTACACCTACAATAAACATTTCTTTATCTTTAGATCTGTTACATGAGTTTGGCCTTTTCTCGGGCTTCAAGGTTAATGTTTCTAAGTCAGAATTGTTGGATCTCTCTCCTGCTCATTCACCCTCCTCACATCTGCTTTGCAATTTACCTATATCCCTGGCGGGTGTCTCCATCAAGTATCTGGGAATAAATATCGGTAAGTCCCTGAGTCACATTTATCACCTCAATTACACCCCTCTGTTCCTCAAAATTGGTAAGGAACTAGAACGATGGGATGCATCTTCCGCTCCCCTTACTTGCTAAGGCTCATCTTCTCAAGATGATGACGTTCCCAAAAATACTATATTTGTTACAAACAATCCCCTTATTGCTTTGACATAAAGAGGGCCGCCAAACCCTTTTTAAAAAAAAACCGCTTTCCTTTTTTCCCTTTGGAATAAAAAAAACCCCCGGATCCCCCCTAGGGGAAAAAAAACCTCCAAGGGTTTGGGGGGGGGGGGGGGGGCTGAATTTGCTAATCGAGGTTGTATAATCTACCCGCCCCCCTGCGTAACGGTTTGGTTGGGGTTTTAAAACCCCAGTCTTCCAGATTTTCCAATCTTTACTGAGGCGGAAAGGGTTTTAAACCCCATGGACGTTTTCCCGGGCCTTTTTCATCCCAAAGGGATTCTGCTCTTCCAAAGGTGGGGAAACATACCCTAAATTGTGGGGACCCCGTTCGGGCGGGAAAGGGCCCTTGAGAACCTGTTTTCTCTTTCCCCTTCCCAGACCGGGTAGTTCCTTCCTATTATGGGCCCCCCAGAAATTCAAAATGGCCTTGAAAAACCCAATTTAAAGTCTGGAGGGAAAAAAAGGGTTTTAAAACTATTTCCCAGTTTTTCCCCCCTTCCCACCAAGGTTTTTATCTCCCCTCGAATTTTTTCCAAAAATATTCCTTGCCCCCATAGAATTTTTTTGGCCCCCTAGTGAGTTTTTTTTAAAAGTAAGGACAGGGGGGCCCCGTCTCGTTTTTTTTTTAAAAGGTTTTTGAAAATGTCGGGGCCCCTTAATTTTTCCCAACAGACCACTCTCTATCAGCGTATTTTGTGGTCTTCAAAAGGGTTCCAGGAGACGAGGGGCCTTGCAGGATTTTTGAAAAGGGGGGGAAAATTTTTCCCCCAAAACCCAGGAGATCTCTTCTACATTCCCAGGGATGGTGAAGATCCATAAAAAATTTAGTTAAAGAGAAGTGGAGGGACACATTCTTTAGAATTTTCCCAAATTTCCCCAAATTTTTTGGCTTTAATATCCCCCCCCTCCGCCCGGGCCCCGCCGTTTTGACGTCCTTCCTTTGTGTGGCCCCCCCCCGCATGGTTTTTTGGGCCCTAGTATATGGACCTGTGTGGAAAAACCAATTTTTAAGGGCCCGGGGGACAGTTTTTACAAAACTTTGAAAAATTAAGTTTTTGGGGCATTTAACTTTTGAGCCAACAAGCTCCTGTTCCATTAATTTACCAAACCCCTTTTAGGAAAAAACCCATTTTTGAAAATATTTTTATTTGCCCCGGGTAAAAAAAGCCCCCTGGCCAAATGGTTGGAAAACCCAAATGACCCCACATTTTAGGAAGTGTTTCCCCGGCGGTTTAAAAAATTTTATCCGAAAATGGACAGAATCGGGCCCTTTTCAGGACTAAGGAAACCCAACTCTAAAATTTTTTTTAAGAAATGGAGGGAAATTCATAGGTAAAATTTTTTTTCCCCCCCGGAGTTTAGGAGCATGCAGCCTTTTGTCTTACCCCTGGTATCTCTCCTTCACCCCCAGCGGGGGGGCCCCTGGGGGTTTTGGGTGTCGGGATCCCCTTTAAAAGGGAGCTTTCCCCCAGGGCCCTATCCTGCCACGTGCCCTGGATACTCCCTTGGGGAAAATGTTTCTTTAGAGTTGGGGGTGAATTTTTCCTCTAAACTAATTTTTAAATTTCCCCGGGCTTTAAGGGGGGGCGAGGGCCCTTTTGACGATTCGCAATTGTTTCAGCACCGATTTTTTTCAAATTTTTATCCCAGGACCTTAATTGATTAAAAATAGGTGTTGTGATTTTGTCCCCTTTAACTTAAAATGCGTATGGGTTTCCCTGTTCTGTGGGTTTTTTTGGGGTTTTTTTTTGGTTTTTTTTTGGGGGGGGGGGTTATTTTTTTTTTATTTTTTGTTTTCTTTCTTTTTGTGAAAATGGGGGATTCTTTTGCCCTTTATTTTTTATGTTAAAAAAGTAAATTTTTTTAGTGCTATTTTTTACTTTCATTGCGTACCAAATTTTCTTATTTTGTAATGTTGGTCTTATATTTTTTTTGTGTGTCGGTTGTATCTCCCTCTTAAAGGACAGTTTTTTATTTTTTTTTATTGTAAAAAATTTTTAAAAAAAATGTTTAAAAAAAAAAAAATACACATTTTTTAGTTGATGGTCTGGGGCTGCATCTCAGGTAATGGGGCAGGGGAGATGCAGTCATGACCTCAGCAGTCAGTGCACAGCGATGTCAGACATTGTGGATACTTTTCTTCTTCCATGGATTGAAAATAGGCTTGGTGATGATGATGTCAGGGTTTTGATCCCTTATGTTTGGGGCCCAAAGCGGGGGGTTTTAAAACTTTTCTTCAGGGAAGACATAAATAAAGGGGTGTAACCATCTTGTATTTTGGGTGGCTTTATTTTAGGAAAAATGCGTCAAAGTCTGATAAGTGCGTGTCCCACCTCTGGGCCATTTCTAATGGAAAATTCTTTCACCCTTTATTTTCATTTCAATTACACATTTACAGTCCCTGCCAAAATTATGGACTTCACCACACACAGAGCCAGTCACCTTTGTGCATAACTCTCCATTTTGTCCTATGGGGGTTCAAAGTCAAAGTACAGGCGAACACACCACTGACCTGTAATGGAAACTCCAATAGAATAGAATGAAGAGTTGGGCAACTGGCTCTCCATTCTGAGCCAACAATTTCAGGGGCCCATTTCTTTTCGAAACCTATGCTGTAAAAGTGCAAATAGACCCATTTTACAACGGACACCAACAGCGCCTAACAGACTCCATGGATTCCAATGGATTTACACCATGGTGTCCGTCATTTTCTTTATTTCGAATGGACCTCTGATGCCGATGTGAGCTAGGCCTTAGGCCTTGTTCACACGGCTTATTTCATTTGCCGACGGATTGACGATCGTCAATCCGTCGGCAAATCAGTCAGAATAAGTAACAGCCTATTTTCTTTTGGGATTGTAATAGAAAATACGGTCGTCGTTCACAGACGCGTATTTCCGTGCCGATTGCCGCCGCAGATTGACGACGGCCAATCCGGGACGGAAAAACAATGTGCATGTAAATTATTTACGGACGGATTCACCACCTACAATGAATGGAGATGGTGAATCCGTCGGGAAATCAGTTACAAATACGTGCCACACTTAGTGACAGTTATTTGCAACTGATTTCAGAACGTATTTACGATCGGCAATCCGATGTAAATACGTTCTGAAATAAGCCGTGTGAAAATAGCCTTACACTGCTCACTACTGCTCTATAATGTCCTTCAGGAGGCTTCTAAGGGTGTGCTATAGACACATAGGGCCAGGATCTCCTCTACTGTGTGTGCAGTGTATGGGAGACATCATAGCAGCCAGTTACCCCTCACTAGCTCAAGAACTACTGAAAATTAGACACTAGAGCCTGCAGAGAGGGAAACTGAAGTCGAAAAAGTTCAGGCTTGGACTGGTGGCCTACAGGTGAGCAGGGGAATAAACCCTGATGGACCCCTGGACATGGTGGGCCTGGGGCTGCTTTTCAGGGAGAGAGGTAAAGAAAGAGAGGCAAGAAGCAAGAGTCATGTGCAGTATGTGCAGCCATGTATAGTAGCGGTAGGGTGGGCCCCAAGACTCAACTGCACTGGTGAGCACCAAAATCAACTCCACTGTTCGGCCCCAAGAATCAACTCCAATGGTACCCCCCAAGAATCAACTCCAATGGTGGTCCCCAAGAATCAACTCCACTGGTGGGCCCCAAGAGTCTACTCCACTGGTGGTCCCCAGGAATCAACTCCACTGGTATATCCCAAGAGTCGACACCACTGGTGGCCCCAAGAGTCAACTCCACTGGGGGGGCCCAGGAATGAACTCCACTGGTGGGCCTCAAAAATCAACCTCACTGGTGGGCCCCAAGAATCAACTCCACTGGTGGACCCCAAGAATCAACTGCATTGTTGGACCCCAAGAATCAACTGCATTGGTGGGCCCCAAGAATCAACTGCACTGCTAGTCCCCAAGAATCAACTCCACTGGTGTTCCCCAAGAATCAACTCCACTGGTGGGCCCCAAGAATCAACTCCACTGGTGGGCCCCAAGAATCAACTCTACTGGTGGGTCCCAAGAATCAACTCCAATGGTGGGCCCCAAAAATTAACTCCAATGGTAGGGCCCAAGAATCAACTCCAATGGTGGGCCCCAATAATCAACTCCATTGGTGGGCCCCAATAATCAACTACAATGGTAGTCCCCAAGAATCAGTTCCACTGGTGGTCCCTAAGAATCAACTGCACTGGTGGTCCCCAAGAATCAACTCTACTAGTGGTCTCCAAGAGTAAACTGCACTGGTGGTCCCCAAGAATCAATTCTACTGGTGGGCTCCAAGAATCAACTCTATTGGTGGACTTCAAGAATCAACTACACTGGTAGGACCCAATAATAAACTGCACTGGTGGACTCCAAGAGTTAACGGCACTTGTGGTCCCAAGAATCAACTCTACTAGTGGGCTCCAAGAATCAACTCCACCAGTGGGCCCCAAGAATCAACTGTACTGGTGAGCTCCAAGAATAAACTCCACTGGTGGGCCCCAAGAATCAATTCCACTGGTGGTCCCCTAGAATCAACTCTACTAGTGGGCTCCAAGAAATAACTCTCTTGGTAGACTTCAAGAATCAATTCCACTGGTGAGACCCAAACACCCCAGTCCAACACTGTCCAAGTTATATAATGGCCAGGAATATTGCTACTCCTCATTTACACACATAGGACAGCATATCCTAAAATGTTACCTGAAAGTACAGGTATGCTTTGAAGGTTGCAAAGCCCCTTTAAAATACCCATGCTCATGAAAAAGTTACAATGAAATACAAATGATCAATGTATAAATTATTTTCTTCTTCCATCCTTTAGATCTTAGTATCACACTAGAATTTTGCTCCAGGCGCTCCCTGAGTGCAGTTCAAATAGGATTTTCTCTCCGCCTGGGATATTCCCTCTAGTAGCAGAAGTAAACGCGATATAAAATTGTATTAAGATTCATAAACAGTGTAAAATAAAACACTTCTAAGGATGCAACATGTGCCACAAAGATGTCTAAATCTGATTAGCTGTGAACAAGTAGCCAAAGGGAAATAGCCATTCTTACCAAATTTCCAAACTGTATTTCTGAAAATGTGCAGTTGATTCTTAGGGACCACCAGTGGAGCTGATTCTTGGGGACTACCATTGGAGTTGATTATTGGGGCCCACCAATGGAGTTGATTATTGGGGCCCACCAATGGAGTTGATTATTGGTGCCCACCATTGGAGTTGATTATTGGGGCCCACCATTGGAGTTGATTCTGGGGCCTACCATTGGAGTTAATTTTTGGGGCCCACCATTGGAGTTGAATCTTGGGGCCCACCAGTAGAGTTGATTCTTGGGGACTAGCAGTGCAGTTGATTCTTGGGGTCCACCAATGCAATTGGCTGCTGTGGTGAATGTGTTTCGTGATTGGAGAAACGCCACCATTGTGAATAAGCGACATAAAAACTGGAGCACCTCGCGTCATTGATGTAAGAGGTGAACGTCGGCTACAAAGGTGCGCAATGGCGGGGACCATGCTAAAGGGGAGCAGCTCACCGTCAAAATGAACTAGTATTCAGTCATCTAGAGCACTTCTTTAGATTCAAGTTGCATATAAATTTGTATTCAAACAAAATTGAGTGGTACAAATGAATGTCAGCTCTCCATTGTAGTAACATGCACATAGCAAAAGAGATAATCCCACGGTCCAACGTTTCGGCCTTTATCATGGACCTAGTATGTGGAAATGAGGAGCAGGGAGACTCTCCTGCACGCTCTTTTTGCTAAATGTGCATATTATGTCAATGGAGAGCTGACATTATAATAATAATAATAATCTTTATTTATATAGCGCCAACATATTTCGCAGCACTTTACAATGTAGAGGGTATAATTACAGACAAAAGACAGACATTACACAGTGAAAGCTACTTACAGGTGAGACAACAAGGTGTGAGGGCCCTTGCTCGAAAGAGCTTACAATCAAAGAGGGTGCCTGGGGGGAAACAAAGGGGGAGAAGTGCTAAATTTACAATGGCCCAGCCATGTTTTATAAATATGGGGAGGTTTACATAAAAATTTGGTGAACCTGCCACCATGACTGTACATCTATATACAGATAAGTGCCTGTGAGTGCCCTAGGTAGGGAGTGACAAAAGTGTGTGATAGAAAGGGGGGGGGTTAACAATTAGTGGTTTTGGTAGGCCTGCCTGAGAAGATGTGTTTTCAGGACACTCTTAAAACTGCGAAGGCTGGGATTGTGCCTGATGGTACGTGGTAGGATGTTCCAGAGAATGGGTGCAGCACGTACATTCATTTGTACCACTCAATTTCATTTGAATAAAAATGTATTTTCAACTTAAACCTAAAGGAGTGCCATGGATTTTCTGAACGCTGGATATTAGCCTACTACCCTGCATATGGGGTCCGAGAGCACACAGATGTCACTGTACCACTGCTAACCCTTCTGCCTAAGGGGGCCGGAGTAGAAGGATTTAACATCACCTCAGCTAACCCAACAGTGTATGGGGCACCGGAGCAGACAGATTTCACTGTACCACTGCTAACCCGACTGTGTATGGGGCCCCGGAGCAGACGGATGTGACTGCTCTTCTGCTAACCCTACTGTGTATGGGGCCCTGGAGCAGACAGATTTCACTGTACCACTGCTAACCCTACTGCATATGGGGCTCAAAAGTAGACGGATGTCACTGCACCTCTGCTAGCTCTACTGTTGATGGGGCCCTGGAGCAGACAGATGTCACTATATCTTTGCTAACCCTTCTGCCCATGGGGCCCCGGAATAGATGGATGTCACTGCACCTCTGCTAACCCTACTGTGTAAAGAGCCCAGGAGCAGACAGATGTCACCGCACTTCTACTAACCCTACTGTGTATGGGGCCCGGGGCAGACAGATTCAAATGCACCTTTTGCTAACCCTACTGTGTATAGGCCCGGAGCAGACGGGTGTCACCGACTTCTACTAACCCTACTGTGTATTTGGGGCCCCCGGGGCAGATGGATGTCACTGCACCTCTGCTAACCCCACTGTGTATTGGGCCCCAGGGCAGATGGATTCACTCTCACCTCTGTTTAACCTACTGTGTATGGGACCCCAGAGCCGAGGAATGTCACTGCACCTCTGCTAACCCTACTGTGTATGGTGCCCCGGAGCAGACGGATGTCAATGCCCTCTGCTAACCCTACTGTGTATGGGGCCCTGGAGAGATGGATGTCACTACACCTCTACTAACCCTACGGGGTGTGAGGCCCCAGAGCAGATGGATGTCACTGCACCTCTGCTAACCCTACGGTGTATGGGCCCCCGGAGCAGACGGATATCACTGCTCCTCTGCAAACCCTACTGTGTATGGGGCCCTGGAGCAGATGGATGTCACTGCACCTCTGCTAACCCTACTGTGTATGGGGCCCCCGGAGCAGACGGATGTCACTGAACCCCTGGCTAAACCCTACTGTGTATGGGCCCCCGGGGCAGAGGATGTCACTCACCTCTGCTAACCACCATGTGTATGGGGCCCCAGAGCAGACGGATGTCAAATGCACCTCTGCTACCCTATGGGGTATGGGGTCCGGAGCAGACGGATGTCACTGCACCTTTGCTAACCCCACTTTGTATGGGCCCCGGGGAGATGGATGTCACTGCACCTCAACCTTACTGTGTATGGGGCCTGAACAGATGTGTATTACACTCTGCTAACCTACTGTGATGGGGCCCCGGAGCAGAGATGTCACTTTTACCTTTGCTAAACCCCTTTTGCTTATGGGCCGGAATAGAGGATGTCACTGCACCTCTGCTAACCCTACTGTGTATGGGCCTGGAGCAGGGGTGTCACTTGCACCCCTGCTAACCTTACTGTGTATGGGGCCTGAAGCAGATGGATGTCATTACACCTCTGCTAACCCTACTGTGTATGGGGCCCCGGAGCAGACGGATGTCACTGCACCTCTGCTAATCCTACTGCGGATGGGGCCCCAGAGCTGATGGATGTCACTGCACCTCTGCTAACCCTACTGTGTATGGGGCCCCAAAGCAGACGGATGTCACTGCACCTCTGCTAAACCTACTGTGTATGGGGCCCTGGAGCAGATGAATGTCACTGCACCTCTGCTAACCCTACTTTGTATGGGGCCCCGAAACAGATGGATGTCACTGCACCTTTGTTTTCCCTATTGTTTATGGGGCCCTTGAGCAGACGGATGTCACTGCACCTCTGCTAACCCTACTGTGTATGGGGCCCTGAAGCAGATGGACATCACTGCATCTCTGCTGCATCAGCAGGCAAGACATTTTCACTGACTGAGAAAGGGTTGTCTTCTCCAATGAGTTACATTTGCTGCTTCATCAATTGAATGTACATTGGTGTGTCAGGTGAGAAACATAAGAGGAGAAACACCCTGCAACAATTGCTGGAGGAACACAAGCTGGTGGTGGCAGCATCATGGTCTGGCGAATGTTTTCTTGGCATTTTCTGGGCCAATCATCCATGTCACCCGGGTATGAATTTATCCTTGCAGATCACATACACCCATTCACTCTGATTCTAAATCCATAGTGTGGAAAAAAAATGAACATTTGAGAAGATCCTCATTTGATCCTGCTCCGGTAGGAGTGACGTGTATTAGCCCCGCTGATATGGGGCTAACCCATACTTGACAACTTTTGAAAGTGGCCTCCAGGAAGATTTAGAGCTGTGTGCCACCAGAATATGTATGAACCATGCCCACTTTATAACAAGACACCCCCCCCCTTCACAAGGCCAATCCTATTACACACAACTGTAAGGGTCACTGCAAGGGTTTGATGTCAACCAGCTTTCATTAGATCACCTAATTAGCATTCAGGAGAGCTGGGAGATGCCGCCAAGCTATTTCAAAATCTAAAACCTTACACCAAAATTACACCCGTACAGTCACCATATAGCGGTAGGTACCAGTGTACACAGGCTCTTCAGAAATATAAGTGATTACAGTGCAGCTATATCCAGTGACTCAGGTGACGTCTTCTCTAATTGGAGTTTTTCACTTTTCCTTTTCTCCATCCATGACGACTTCTCCCGGCCATGACCCATGCCTGCTAAATTTATCACAGACATTGTAGAATTCTAACTTTTTCAGCACCTTACTACCTATGCCCACATCTGTACAGACTCCCAGTGGGGTGAAGGTGGGAGTTATAGGGTGATGGGTGGAGGTGGGGGAGCTGTGGAGTGGTAGGTGGAGGTGGGTGGTTATGGAGGGATATAAGGATGGGTTTTATGGGGTGGAGAGTGGGGGTTGTAGTTTGTTTTTGCACTAAGCTGCATAGTGGGGAAGGTTCAGGAGAGGGGAGTATAGATACAGAACACATCTTACAAGTACAATATCCCACTTGAGTTTGTGCAGTGGCTGTGGCCTGAACCCTCCAGAATCATATTGTGCAGCTTGAGCTATGTACTCGGCAAACCCCATACTCATACGTCAGACTAGGGTTGGATCGATTAAGTTAATAAAATGGTCAACGAGGGCTGGTGTCAGGGAGTGTTCATTCGAATAAAAAATGTTTGTCTTGTGTCATTGTGTTTTTTTTACCATTTTATTCTAGTGTTAGTAATGGAGGTGTCTGACAGATGTGAGGACTTGGTGTCAGCCAGCTGTGGTTGTTTTTTTACCCCAAGACTGATGCTAACCCTTTGTCACTATTACCCCAGTACCCAATGCACCAGGGGTACTAGGAGAGCCAAGTTGCCATTAGTAGTGAACCCTCTAATGTTGGTTTCTGGGGCAGCTGCAGGCTGGTATTTTTAGGGTGAGGAGGGACCATAATTGATGGACCTTCCCATCCTGACAATATCAGGCTACAGCTGTCCATTTTAGCTTGGCTGGTTATGAAACATGGTGGGGATCACACATCTATTATTTTTTTCAAAAATTATTTATTTATTGAGAATCAAAAATGGGGCCCAAATGTTGAGGGGGCTCACTTAGGTCCAAAAAATATTGTAGGAAACAAGCAAATCATGGCTTCCTGCTCTTAAGCACTACTATGTGGGCAGGATTATTTATTCCTTAAATTATTACCACATATACTGCTTTTTTAGTTTCTTGTCATCAGGTGGTGGGGCCCCATGTCATTTTGCTGTGGTGCCTTATTAATTCTAGTTACAACCCTGGTACTGAACTTCCTAGAGCTGACAGGCTCCACTATTTAACTGTGTACAATACTTCTACATTCTCCCCTGTCAGTCCACTGATTGGCTGATTGCCCAGCAGCACTGCTTCCCCTTTGCTTCCTACACTGCAAGGCTAGTAACAATTTCCTGACCAAGTGGTGACACAGCAATACTATCAAATACACTTCTCCTTTACCTGTACATATATTTACACCCCAAAACATAATTACACATTTCTAAACCTTTACATACTCATACCTCCCATGTGTCCCTCTTTTAGATGGACAGTCCCTACTTTCATTCCAAAATTCCCATATCCCTCTTTACTCCTTAAAAGTCTTTCTTGGCTGCACATTCTATATTATTCAAATTTGGACCATAAAAATGCCTATATTCAGATGACTTCTTTTTTGTGAATTTGTAAATTTTTCTAATTTTGTAAATGAAAACAGTTTATGTGTATAGATATGAATAGGAAAATATGAATTTCACACAATGAACATCATAAATGTCCCTCTCTGACCACCCAAACAAGTTTGGAGGTATTTATACCTGTTTTTAGGAAATAAGAAGTTGCTGGCTTTCTGGTCTCCAGCACTACTATGTGCAGGGGTGCCAATAGGGCAGTACAGGCAGTATTCCTGTCAGGGGCCCTAATCAAAAAGGATCCCACGGATATGTTAAAAAATAGGAACTAGTAATGGGTGGGGGCCCCATTTGATTTGGCTGTATGGGGCCCTGAAATGGTTAATAGATGTCTGATAAGGGCCCTGACTATATGGGATCTGTGATATATGGCAGTATTATTTATACTATTTATCATCACTTACGCTTCTGTTTTACTTTCTTTTCATTACTTGGTTGGGGCCCATTGTATTTTGCTATGGGGCCCTGTGAATTCTAGTAAACCCTCTCCTGGAACATAGAGACTGAAATATGTGCCAAATGTATTAAAGGGGTTGTCTCACTACAGACAATGATGGCATATCCTTAGGATATACCATTAATGTCTGATAGGTCCAGGTCCCACCTTTGGGAACCGCATTTATCGCCTAAACAAACCTCCCCATTCTGAACGGAGAGCAGTTCGGGTCTCTACCATAGATAGGAATAGGAGTTTCGATTACAACTGAACACCACCGCTTGTACCTCCCAGTCTATGGGAGAGTCCCGACCACCTCTCTGTCCAAAACAGAGAGATTTCAAAGCCTGTTTAGGAGATAAGTGCAGGTCCCAGGGGTGGGAGCCACACCTATCAGACCCTGATGGCATATCCTAGTGATCGGCCAATAATATCTGTAGTGAGACAACCTCTTTAAGCCTTACTACATTTTGGTGGATCTTAAACCTGTGCCCTTTTCATTAAGACAAAAGTATTTTCTGTTTTAATACATTTTGCCCCTTAGACTAAATAGTCTATAAATGCACCAAATTGATCACAGTGGCTCATTCTGTAATAAAAGGTTGTTCCCACCTCGCACTTTGACGGTATATTGATAGGATACATCATTAAAGTGTGAACCCGCAGCTATCTTAGGAACGGACCCTTGAAGTGCCAGTTTAGAATAGAGAGTCGGTTACGCTTGCACATTCTGTTCTATGGGAGTCCCCAGTACAGGTGAGCAGCGTGTTTGGCCATACTCAGAACTCCCATAGAACAGAATTGAGAGTCATATACAAGTGTTGCTGAGCCAAAAATTTCGGGGGGCCCGTGCCCAAGATAGGTGCGTGGTCTCAAAGGCATAGCCTGAAAGTCTATATTGGAAACA
The DNA here is from genome assembly GCA_025379985.1 of Phyllomedusa bahiana. Taxonomy (NCBI): domain Eukaryota; kingdom Metazoa; phylum Chordata; class Amphibia; order Anura; family Hylidae; genus Phyllomedusa; species Phyllomedusa bahiana. Next base: position 23,455 of record JAODAL010043718.1, read on the forward strand.
CCCCTGTAATGATCTGCCACATGTTTAGACACTTTTGTAAGACTTTACTACTTTTTAGTTGACGTAGTTTCCTGCAATAATTGCGTCAAAATTTGGTGGCACAGTATCAGGCATTAAAGGGGTTGTCTCATCTCAAAGTTTCATAGGATGCATGAATTAAATAATGCTGCTTTGCTCTGTCACTTCCTGGTCAAGCTTTTTGTAATTAGCATATGAGCTCAGTGTATTCAGACCTCTGCTAGTTAGATAAATCTCATGCTGTCAGGACCAGGGAAGTTTCTGAGTTAAAGTAAACAGTAGTAATTGTAGTGTCTTTTGTCTGAAAGATCAGATAACAAACAAGCTCTCACAGTTGGAGTTCTGTGCTGCCAGAGACCTGTGTGATGATGTCACTCCCTGCTATCAGATAGAACAAACAGCAGTGGAGAAGAAGTACACAGGTAGGTCACTTGGGGAACTAGATAGAGCCAGGAAGGTGATAAAATCACTTGTAGCTCTTTAACAAAAAAAAATGAACAACACAATATATTTGGAAAATTATATTTTGTAGGAGGATTCCATGAAAGTTTTCTGTCTTTAATCTATTGATCTGTTGATATACCCTGACCCTGGCAATGCCTGTGGATTGGAGATTTTTGTTCCCACAGCATCCCTTGCCTTTTGTGAAAATTGCCCCAGATATTACTCATCTGCAAAATCCACATGTAAATTCATGTCAGGCCTGGTTCATATCTGCAGTGGAGTTTCCATAAGGAGCCTTTGGGCTTGTTCACACGATGTTTTTGGGATCCGTTTTACGCATCCGTTTTACGGATGCGCAAAACGGATCTAACAATTGTCAGTGTGATTAACATTGCTTTCAATGGCAAAAGCGCATCGCTGTTCACACGAGTGTTCGCCGATGCGCTTTTCCCGATCCGCTTCTCGGATCCGTTTTAAGAAATGACATGACAATTCTTCTTGCGTTTTACGCAGAGGGAAATCCCCCATGGGAAAAAGTGGGAAAGCTCTTTTGGGATCCCGAAAGCGGATCCCGGGAACGCGATACATTTTTGGGGGCGTTTTGGGGGTGCTTTTGATGCCAAAAACGATCCGTAAAACGCATTGGATTTAAATTAAAAATAAAATTTGAATATTAGTTTGAGTTATATTTTGTTTATAAATGTATATAAATATATATAATTTAAAATGTATATAAATTTATTAAAAAATGTATTAATAGTTTTTTATATTTATATTACTTTTGTATAGTACTTATATATAAAATAAAAGTTATAATATTATAAAAGTATATAATAGTTAAAATAGTAATTCATAAATGTATATAAATATTATGTATACTAAAATTATTTCGTTGTTTAAAAATTTAGTTTAAAATGATTTAGTTTATAATGATTGTTATAATTCTTTACATGGGGTGGGTTTGAAAAAAATTTGGGGGATTTAAAAAAAATGGGGGGGGGGGCAGGGTTCTAAAATATAGGTGTAGTACAGTTGTTGAAAATAGGTAAAAAAGGTTTTTTTTTTGGTCTTGATAGGTTAATTTTATTTAAATTTCAGTTTGATAGGTTGATTTAAATAAAGCATTGAAAAACGGGTCCCAAAAAAAGGATCCGTTAAAAAACGGATCCGTAAAACGCATCCAATTGCATCCAAAAAAGGATCAGCTGTTTCTTTTTTTTGGATTGCTTTTTGGGTTCATTTGCATCCCGTTTTCGCAGGTTTAAAAACGGATCCCCTTTTAAAAAAAGAACCCCAAAACGGGGTCCCCCAAAAAACGTTTTGAAAAAAGCCCTTTGTTGGGAGTTTCTTTGAAAGAATTTTGGGAAAAAAAGTTTGCACAACATGTAGCACAAATTTTGTTTTTTTAAAAAAAGGAAAACCATGATGGAAACCGGATGGACCTCATTATGGTCAATAGGGCCCCAAACGGGGCCATGGTTTTCCATCCCTGAAACAGACCAGGGACGGCTATTTTTAGTTTTTTTGTTTCCCTTTTAAAAAAACAAAAAACTGAAAAAAACAAAGCAGGGGGTTAACCAGGGGCCCTTTTAAAGAATTTTCTAATTTTGGGAAAATTTTTGGGGGCCCTACTGATATTGGGCCCAAATTTTTTAAAAGAAAAAAGGGAGGAGATTTTAGTTGGGGGGCCCCCTACGCGCGCCCCCCGGCCCAAAAATTTTTCAAAGGACAGCCCCATCTTTTTCGGTATTTCCATGCCCCTACAAAAAACCACACCCACCCCCACCTAACTGCATAACGGCTTTGGGGAAAAAAGCCAGGTAGATGCCCTTATAGCCAGGTTTGTAGCCCCCCCAAAAACCCGGTAGTGCCCCCCTTTCAGGGAGGGGTAGTTTTCCCCCTGGTGCCCAAATAGATCCCCCCTGTAGCCAGGTAGAGCCCCCAAAATTTTTAGCCGGAAAATTGGGCCCCCCCTTTTTTAGCCAGGGAGGTGCCCCCCCCTTTTTTTGCCAGGGAGGTGCCCCCCTTGTTAAACCAGGGGGAAATGGGCCCCCCCTTTTAGCCCGGTAGTGCCCCCTCTGTTTCCCCGGTAGATGTCCCCTCTGTTGCCAGGTAGTGCCCCCCTTTTTTGCCAGGGAGTGCCCCCCATTGTTGCCAGGTAGTGCCCCCATCTGTTAGCCAGGTAGGGGCCCCCATCGTTAGCTAGGTAGTGCCCACCTCTGTTGCCCCGGTAAATTTCACCCTTGTTGCCCGGTAGTTTCCCCCTCTTTTTTCCCCGGTAGTGCCCCCCTTTGTTGCCAGGTAGTGGGCCCCCCTTTTTTTTGCCAGGGGATGCCCCCCTTGTTGCCAGGTAGTTGCCCTCTTTGTTAGCCTGGGAGATGCCCCCCCCTGTTGCCAGGTAGTTTTCCCCCCCTTTTTTTGCCAGGTAGGGTGTCCCCCTCCCGTTGCCCCGGTAGTGCCCCCTCGGTTTTCCAAGGTTGTGCCCCCTTTTGTTGCCAGAAAAACCCCCTAAAGCTAATAAAAAAAAAAAAATAAATAAAAAACCACTCACCTTACCAGGCCCTGCCCGCGCGGCCAGCTCCTTCCCGATCTCCTCAGCGGGCAGGGGGGAAATGAGGGGCAAACCGGCGTCCAACTCCCCCGCGGGGCCCCCCCGTCACTTCCCCTGCGCCGTGATCTGTTGCACGGCGGGGCACAGGGCGCCGGGCATAAGGGGGGAGGAGGCAGGAGGGAGCTTTTTTCCTGCCCCCTTCCCCCCCACAAGAGACCCCGGGGGGGGTTTAGGGATTCTGGGGCCGCTTCACCCCCCTGTAGGAGCGGGCCCCGGGGGCGCAAGAGTAACGCACCACGCTACCTTGCGCCGCGGTAATTTAAAAGGGCCCCCGCCGGGCCCGCTGGCGGCGGGAGGAAAGCCAACCCCCCCCGGGGGGGGCAGGAAGGGGGGCCCCCAAAAAGCGGGAACCCCCCCCCCCCCCCCCCAAAAAACGGGAGAGTTGGAAAGTATGGGGGCCCCACTGGATCTTGGGGGATTTTATTTTTTTATCCCTGAATACAGGGTTTTTTTTTTACAGGGAACTGCAGGAAAAAAACCCCCAAACCCTGTTCTGTTCATAGTGTATAAAAGTATAATAAAGCAACCCTGGGCAACCCGTCACGGGGTGGGCCCTGGGGCCCCCCCCGGTTGCGCTGGCGGGGGCAATCGTGTTTCGCAGCTCCCCGGCGTTTTGGGGGAAAAGTGGCGCAGGGGTCCCCCGTATCGGGGAGCGGGGGGCCCCTCACTCCCCCCCCCACAGCTTGGTTACCTGACCGCACGTTCCCCCCCTACTTAGGCATTTCACGTCGGCCCCTTTTGATTTAAAAAGGGGCCCGCGTGCCCGGGAATTGGTTATGGCCGGGCGCCCCGACCCCCATATAAGTTCCTTTCCCTTTCCCGAAAGCCCCGCCCCATCTTAGTCCCCTTAAAAACCCTTTACAGAAAGGGTTCTTTGTGTCCCAATTTTTGATTACCGGTTTTACCGTACCCCTTCTTCTTTTGTTTCCTTTGACCACCCAACTTTTGCCGCCGTCCTCCTCCGCCCCGTCCCCCGACTACGCCTACGTTCAGGGTTTTTTTACCAACCCCCGCCTTAGCTGCCACCGCAAGCAAGTACCCCCAGTGGGAACAAAATGGAAATAATCCCCCCGCCGCAAGTCCAAACCCCCCCTTGCAGCAGGGTTGGTGAATACCCGGGGCCCACTTACTCCGTCCCTGGTAGACCTTTCACTATCGCTTGCAGAGGCCAGCGGATTTCCCCTACCATCATCCGTAACCCAAAACCAAGCTCGGCTGGCCCCTAGGGTAAACAGAGGAAACTCCCATGGGTTTTTTGGGGATGGGAGGGGGGTGGGGCCGCTTTTAAGGGAGGAAGGCAGATAAAGAGGGGCAGAAAGCAAGAGGCATGTGCAGTAACTGTAGGGTGCGCCCCACAAATCAACTGCAATGGTGGATCCCAAGAATCAACTTTACTGATGGGAACCAAGAATTAACTCCACTGGAGAGCCTCAAGAATCAACTTCACTGGTGGGTCCTACGAATCAACTCCACGGCTGCGCCCCAAAGATCAACTCCACTAGTGGGTCCCAGGAATCAACTCCACTGGTGGCCCCAAGAATCAGCTCCACTGGTGGGCCCCAAGAGTCAACTCCACTGGTGGCCCCAAGAGTCAATTCCACTGGTGGGCCCCAGGAATCAACTCCACTGGTGGGCTCCAGGAATCAACTCCACTGGTGGGCCCCAAGAATTAACTACCCTCATGGGTCCCAAGAATCAATTCCATTGATGGGCCCCAAGAATTACCGTCACTGGTGGGTCCTAAGGGCGACATATATAGATGTATGAATAGTCGCATTCCAAACTTTGGCGGGATAAATGCAGGAATGACACTTTTCAATGCGCCAAAGATTTAGGGCGTTGCACCACATTTGTAGGAATGGACACATGTATGATTCTTTGACGCCAAACCTAGGCACAGAACAGTTAGAACAGTCAGACCAGGGTAAAGGTGATGCCTGAGCCAGACTTGTGGTATTGGCTCTACACTGCCCTGTATGTATGACCTGCAGAAGAACAGACCAGGGTAAAGGTGGTGCCTGAGCCAGACTTGTCGTATTGGCTCTACACTGCCCTGTATGTATGACCTGCAGAAGAACAGCCAGACCAGGGTAAAGGTGGTGCCTGAGCCAGACTTGTGGTATTGGCTCTACACTGCCCTGTATGTATGACCTTCAGAAGAACAGACCAGGGTAAAGGTGGTGCCTGAGCCAGACTTGTGGTATTGGCTCTACACTGCGCCTGTATGTATGACCTGCAGAAGAACAGCCAGACCATGGTAAAGGTGGTGCCTGAGCCAGACTTGTGGTATTGGCTCTACACTGCCCTGTATGTATGACCTGCAGAAGAACAGCCAGACCAGGGTAAAGGTGGTGCTTGAGCCAGACTTGTGGTATTGGCTCTACACTGCCCTGTATGTATGACCTGCAGAAGAACAGCCAGACCAGGGTAAAGGTGGTGCCTGAGCAAGACTTGTGGTATTGGCTCTCCACTGCCCTGTATGTATGACCTGCAGAAGAACAGCCAGACCAGGGTAAAGGTGGTGCCTGAGCCAGACTTGTGGTATTGTCGCTACACTGCCCTGTATGTCTGACCTGGAGGGGAACAGCCAGACCAGGGTAAAGGTGGTTCCTGAGCCAGACTTGTGGTATTGGCTCTACACTGCACTGTATGTATGACCTGCAGAAGAACAGCCAGACCAGGGTTAAGGTGGTGCCTGAGCCAGACTTGTGGTATTGGCTCTACACTGCCCTGTATGTATGACCTGCAGAAGAACAGCCAGACCAGGGTAAAGGTGGTGCCTGAGCCAGACTTGTGGTATTGGCTCTACACTGCCCTGTATGTATGACCTGCAGAAGAACAGCCAGACCAGGGTAAAGGTGGTGCCTGAGCCAGACTTGTGGTATTGGCTCTACACTGTCCTGTATGTATGACCTGCAGAAGAACAGCCAGACCAGGGTAAAGGTGGTGCCTGAGCCAGACTTGTGGTATTGGCCCTACACTGCCCTGTATGTATGACCTGCAGAAGAACAGCCAGACCAGGGTAAAGGTGGTGCCTGAGCCAGACTTGTGGTATTGGCTCTACACTGCCCTGTATGTATGACCTGCAGAACAGACCAGGGTAAAGGTGGTGCCTGAGCCAGACTTGTGGTATTGGCTCTACACTGCCCTGTATGTATGACCTGCAGAAGAACAGACCAGGGTAAAGGTGATGCCTGAGCCATATTTGTGTTATTGACTCTACACTGCCCTCTATGTATGACCTGCAGAAGAACAGCCAGACCAGGGTAAAGGTGGTGCCTGAGCCAGACTTGTGGTATTGGCTCTACACTGCCCTCTATGTATGACCTGCAGAAGAACAGCCAGACCAGGGTAAAGGTGGTGCCTGAGCCAGACTTGTGGTATTGGCTCTACACTGCCCTCTATGTATGACCTGCAGAAGAACAGCCAGACCAGGGTAAAGGTGGTGCCTGAGCCAGACTTGTGGTATTGGCTCAAACTGCCCTCTATGTATTGGCCTGCAGAAGAACAGCCAGACCAGGGTAAAGGTGGTGCCTGAGCCTTACTTGTGGTTTTGGCTCTTTCACTGCCCTGTATGTATGACCTGCAAAAAGAACAGCCAGACCAGGGTAAAGGTGGTGCCTGAGCCAGACTTGTGGTATTGGCTCTACACTGCTCTGTATGTATGACCTGCAGAAGAACAGCCAGACCAGGGTAAAGGTGGTGCCTGAGCCAGACTTGTGGGATTGGCTCTACACTGCTCTGTATGTATGACCTGCAGAAGAACAGCCAGACCAGGGTAAAGGTGGTGCCTGAGCCAGACTTGTAGTATTGTCTCTACACTGCCCTGTATGTATGACCTGCAGAAGAACAGCCTGACCAGGGTAAAGGTGGTGCCTGAGCCAGACTTGTGGTATTGGCACTACACTGTGCCTTATGTTGACCTGCAGAAGAACAGCCAGACCAGGGTAAAGGTGGTGCCTGAGCCAGGGCTTGTGGTATTGGGTCTACACTGTGCCTGTATATATGACCTGCAGAAGAACAGCCTGACCAGGGTAAAGGTGGTGCCTGAGCCAGACTTGTGGTATTGGCTCTACACTGTGCCTGTATGTATGACCTGCAGAAGAACAGCCAGACCAGGGTAAAGGTGGTGCCTGAGCCAGACTTGTGGTATTGGCTCTACACTGTGCCTGTATGTATGACCTGCAGAAGAACAGCCAGACCAGGGTAAAGGTGGTGCCTGAGCCAGACTTGTGGTATTGGCTCTACACTGCCCTGTATGTATGACCTGCAGAAGAACAGCCAGACCAGGGTAAAGGTGGTGCCTGAGCCAGACTTGTGGTATTGGCTCTACACTGCCCTGTATGTATGACCTGCAGAAGAACAGTCTGTCAGCACCAACATTCATACTTGTCACCCAAAGAATCAGTTCTACAGATGGGTCCCAAGAGCCTCGTACCCTACTCATCTACTGTGTGCAGGAGGTCTGATATTAAGCTATGCTGTAGAAGAAATCTGCAGCGTGTGAATCAGCCCAGAAGCTAGATTCCACATGTGTTTTTCCTTCAGGGTGTATTCACACGCGGCAGATTCCATTCCGTGCATGTGAATTGGAATGTCTCTAGGGCAGGTGCATGCATTTCCTCAAACCTCTTTAGACCCCATTCACATCACATTTTTGCCATCCGCTGAGCGTAAATTTTTGACATGCCTAAAAGATGTTCCACTGGAAAGCACCATGGGGGAAATGTAGCTTAAATATTTAAGCTTTTGACTACGTATGCCTGGTTCATCTTTTTTTTTTTTTTTTTTTTTGTGAAGGATGACAATGTGTTAGCCACCATTTTTTGTCCTTTTTATTTTCTTCATTGTTTATTTTTTCTTTAATATGGGAGTTAATAGAGAACGTTTACAGGCGTAAACATATGTTTGCATATGATTAACAGATATGTTTTGGTAAAAATTAGGGGGAAAAAAATAGAACCATCCACTCAAGCATACCCATAGATCCAGTGTCGCACCAGTGGAGCTAATTTTTTGGGCCCATCAGTGGAGTTTATTCTTGGGGTCTACAAGAGGAGGTGATTCATGAGACCCACCAGTGGAGTTGCTCTTTGGGGCCCATCAGTGGAGTTGATTCTTAGGGCCCACCAGTGGAGTTGATTCTTGGGGCCCACCAGTGGAGTTGATTCTTGGAGTCCACCAGTGGAGTTGGTTCTTGAGGCCCACCAGTGGTGTTGATTCTTGAGGCCCACCAGTGGTGTTGATTCTTGGAGCCCACCAGTGGAGTTGATTCTTGGGACCCACCAGTGGTGTTGATTCTTGGAGCCCACCAGTGGAGTTGATATTTGTGGCCCACCAGTAAAGGTGATTCTTGGGGCCCACCAGTGGAGATTCATGAGACCCACCAGTGGAGTTGATTCTTGGGTCCCAGCAGTGGAGCTGATTCTTGGGACCCACCTGTAGAACTGATTCTTTGGGTCCTACTAGTGAAGGTGATTCTTGGGGCCCACCGGTGAAGGTGATTCTCGGGGCCCACCAGTGGAGTTGATTCCTGTTGCCCACCAGTGGAGGTGATTCTCGGACCCACCAGTGGAGTTGATTCGCACTAAGAAGATAACACCAGTAGATAACATGTCATTTATACACATCCCAAAAAAATGGCACAATTGTGTTTTATTTCCCATTTCCCCTAGCTTGGGCGGGCACAGCTGAAGGCGCTGTGCGTTGTGTCAGAGCCAGGGATTTTATTTTTTCTCTGGGGGTGGGAAACCACAGGGGGACACCAATTGCCTTATTTGTCTAGGGCACCTTGATGCCTTGCCCTGGCACTGCTGACGTGACCCTGCTGCAGGATGTGAAGGAATACATTTTTCACAGTATCCTAATGCATACCAATAGTTAAATGTGCGTCATCTGTGCACACGGTTTATAACATGCACCATAAAAAATTCTTGTCAGTGGTGCTGAAAACTTGGTAAAATCATATATGATTTTATCATGATTTGTGCAAGGTCGTCATCAGGGAAGTACAGGCAGTCCCTGGGTTACGAACAGGAAAGGGACTGTAGATTTGTTCTTAAGATGAATCTGTACGTAAATCAGAACAGGTACATTTATTAAATGTAACTCCAGCAGGGAAGGGTTTTTACATTTGTTTTGCTGTCTGTGTCCCTGTTAAGATCTCGCCTCATTTTCACTTCAAGTGCTGCTGTGGCCTGCTGGAACTTGTCGTTCCACAGCTACTATCTGCTGTGGAACATGGAAATAAATCCATTGGCTCCAGAGCTTAAAAAAAAAAAAAGATCTGCGTAGACTACAAGTGCCAGCATACCCTATAAATCTCCGTTTGTAACTAGGAGACTAGGGCTGCCATCAGTCATCTATTAACCATTTCAGGGCCCCATACAGCCAAATCAAATGGGGCCCCCACCCATTACTAGTTCCTATTTTTTAACATATCATTGGGCCCCTTTTTGAATAGGGTCCCTGACAGGAGTGCTGCCCGTAATGCCCTATTGATACCCCTGTAGGGACAGATGTAAGTCGGAATGGTGTAAGTCGACGACTGCCTGTATTAGCAGTACTCCTGTTAGGGACACTAATCGAATTTGAGAAAAAAGGGGCCTCCTGATATGGTGCAGGCCCCTTGGAAAAGGAAAACTACCCCTGTTGGCACAACAGCTCATGACCCCAAAATATAATAACACTTCTTCCATGTTTAGCCACTATGCTACCTACTGAAGAGCTCAGTTATTTCTGAGCGAAACGCTTCTGGAAAAGCATTATCTCTAATATAGATTTGATATATTTAGGTATTAGGGATTACTATTAGGGCATAATAGGCGTAAGGTTTGCAGGACCCTTCTTTTTAGGATGATTTTCCCGCTAAGGGTTGTTGTAGGGGATCTCTCTGGATATACACTATATTTACTATTTTGCCATAGGCAAACTTGACCTCTAACAGTTCTCAATCTATAAAGCACTAAAAACGAACTTTTATTATTATTAAAAACTAAACCTCTATACACATTTTTAAAAACCTTTTTCTAACCTCTCAATTTATCCCTTTCTAAT
>JAODAL010043719.1:0-33583 GCA_025379985.1 Phyllomedusa bahiana
AAAACTTGGAAGCACAAAGTGTGGGCTGAAGTATAGTTTTTATTGGTACCTTTTTGGTATAAATGCGACTTTTTGATCACTTTTTACTCCAATTTTATGGGGATTTGAAAGGACCAAAAAAAAACACAGTTTTGGCCTTTGTAATTTTTTTTATTCTTTGGTGTACAGCGTATGGGATAAGTGATGTTGCATTTTAATAGATTGGACTTTTAGGCTATGTTCACATGTTTCACAAATTTCTGAAGCGTGGGGGTGGTGTGGCCCTAATGACTTCTATCATCCTCGGCGTGCAAACGGCGGGAAGAAGTGACAAGTCACTTCTTTCACCTGGCGTTCAATACACGTCGGAAGATGGACATAATTCATAGCTCTCTCGAACTTGGAAGAAATTGTGTAACAGATTTAGGAATGCTTTTTTTTCCAGAATTCCTTGTGAAAATTAAACATTTTCAGCTAAAACTGCATATTATTTTCACAGCCTAACGCTACAGAAATTTGTGAAACACCTGTGGGGTACTTACTATACCCCAGGATATATTCTTTAAGCAGTGAAGTTTCCAAAGCGAGGTCTTTCTAGGGGTGTTTTTATGATTTAGCACATTAGGGTTCCGCAAATCTGTAATGACACCTTCAAAATACCCTAATGAAAATGAGACCTAAAAATCGAGTGCACTAGGGCTACTTAACATATTGGATATCTCTAAAAATGGCAGAATCAGGACAGTCAATATTTAGTTGGATTTCTCTGGTAACATCTACTGTAAGGGGTGCGATTTCTCAGAAGAGGTCGATTATGGAGGTATTTAACATAAAGAACTCTAAACGCCACATTGGAACTGGCCTTGTCTCTAAAAAAAAATTTATGTTGCAATTTCTAAACCCCCTAATGTCGCACAAAAATAAAAAATACATTAAAAAATTATGTCAATGTACAGTAGCTAAATGGTAGATGCTAGTTTTGAAATATTTTGTGTGGTCCTACACGCAGGAACTTTTTGAACTTTGAAAATGGCAAATTTTTTCAAATTTTCACGACATTTTGACAATTTCTTTGTCAAATAAACAATGATTATATGGACTTTTTTTTACTAAGATTTTTACTAACTTAAATCGCATGCATAGGTAAGAGTATCAAAAAGTTTTTCCCACATGAAGTGACATGGCAGATTTAAAAAATGGGGCACTGTCAGGAAGGTAAAACTGTCAACGGCGATAAGGTGTTAAAGATGTATAACTGGTGGAAATATAGACATTAACATGAGTGAAGCCATGTCTGATTATGTCTGTAATTGGTCGAAGAGAGATTTTGTCAGCCTCCAATTTGATTGATGACTAGATAAGATAGACACATATATATTTATGGGTTTTTAAGAGTTAATTATAAAACAATGTTTATTAACAATGATACAAATTTGAATTAAAACAACTAGCAGTGGAGGTAAATATCATTGACAATTTTGTTCCAATGGTATATGTCAAGAGGTGGTATATCAGGTAGTAAGTGAACAGTCAGTCCTTGAAATTTATGTTTTATACAGTAAATGGAAAAATCAGCAAGAGTAAGGGCATGTTCACACAAAAACTCTTGGCCACCTAGTCACCAACAGTGTCCGTCTCTGACCAGAGGTCTGTGCCTACCACACAGCACCTCAAAATAACAGTGTCCTTATGTTTCAGTATATATATATATATATATATATATATATATATATATATATATATATATATATATATATATATATATATATATACACAGTGAAGGAAATAATTATTTGATCCCTTGCTGATTGTGTAAGTTTGCCAACTGACAAAGACATGAACTGTTTATAACTTTAAGGTTAGTAGGTTAGTTTTAACATTGAGGGATAGAATATCAAAAATAAAATCCAGAAAATCACACTGTATATGGTGAAGGAAATAATTATTTGATGCCGATGCTGATTGTGTACGTTTGCCCACTGACAAAAACATGAAGGGCCACATGTATGAAAATTGTCTAGGTCTAAAACTCACTTTGTTGCCCATAGCAACCAATCAGATTGCCCCTCTCGTTGTTCCAGAGCACTATATGAAATGAAAGGGGCACTCTGATTGGTTTCTATGGGCAACAAAGTGAGTTTTAGACTTAGACAGTTTTCATACATGTGGCCCAAACAGTCTATAATTTTAAGGTTAATTTTAACATTGAGAGAAAGAATATTTCAAAATAAAATCCAGAAAATCACATTGTATAAATTACATAAATTTATTTGCATTTTTCAGAAATAAGTATTTGATCCCTCTGGCAAACAAGACTTAATACTTGGTGGCAAAACCTTTGTTGGCAAGCACAGCAGTCAGATGCTTTTTGTAGTTGATGATGAGGTTTGCGCACATGTCAGGAGGAATTTTGGTCCACTCCTCTTTGCAGGTCATCTCTAAATCATTAAGATTTTGAGGCTGTCGCTTGGCAACTCAGAGCTTCAACTCCCTCTATAAGTTTTCTATGGGATTAAGGTCTGGATACTGGCTAGGACACTCCTTGACCTTAATGTGCTTCTTTTTGAGCCACTCCTTTGTTGCTTTAGCTGTATGTTTTGGGTCATTATCTTGTTTGAAGACCCAGCCACGACCCATTTTTAATGTCCTGGCGGAGGGAAGGAGGTTGTCACTCAGGATTTTACAGTACATGGCTCCATCCATTCTCCAATTAATGCGGTGAAGTAGTCCTGTGCCCATAGCAGAGATACACCCCCAAAACATAATGTTTCCACCTCCATGCTTGACAGTGGGGACAGTGTTCTTTGGGTCATAGGCAGCATTAGCTTCCTCCAAACACGGCGAGTCGAGTTAATGCCAAAGAGCTAAATTTTTGTCTCATCTGACCACAGCACCTTCTCCCAATCACTCACCGAATCATCCAGATGTTCACTGGCAAACTTCAGACGGGCCTGCACATGTGTCGTATTGAGCAGGTAGAGCTTGCGGGCACTGCAGGATTTAAAACCATTATGTCGTAATGTGTTATTAATGGTTTTCTTAGTGACTGTGGTCCCAGCTGCCTTAGATCATTAACAAGTTCCCCCCATGTAGTTTTAGGTTGATCTCTGTCCTTTCTCATGATCAAGGATACCCCATAAGGTAAGATTTTGCATGGTGCCCCAGGTATATGTCGATTGACAATCATTTTATATTTCTTCAATTTTCTTACTAGTTTACCAACAGTTGTCTCCTTCTCACCCAGCATCCTACTTATGGTTTTGTAGCCCATTCCAGCTTTGTGCAGGTCTATGATCTTGTCCCTGATATCATTAGAAAGCTTTTTGGTCTTGCCCATGTTGTAGAGGTTAGATTCTGACTGATTAATTGAGTCTGTGGACAGGAGTCTTTTGTAAAGGTGACTATTTAATACAGATGTCTTTAATGCAGATAACAAGAGGATAAGGAGAGTCTAACTGGTCTGTAGGAGCCACAAATCTTAGGGCTTGTCCCCATGGCAAGGGTTTTGGACGGTTTTACTGATGGTCTTCGGTTTTTGAAAACCATCTGTAAACAGTCTGTCAAACTTTACAATGGACCTCTATGAAAAATCCGTGCAGCACCTTCCACTCAGAAGGTGTGTAAATTCAATGGTTATGGGGATGGGCGAATCCACAAACCGCAGCCTGAACAGTCCCCCAAAACTACTGAAAAGATGATAGAATAACGTCCGGATTCTTAAACCGAATCCGATCAGCATTTTACCACTGCCATTTGAACACACCCTAAGTGGTCGGTGACAACTAGGCGGCGGTCCCTAAACTGAGTACGTGTAAACACAGAAAGGGCAAGACAGACAACACAATAATGGAAGATCAGAAAGAACAGGTCAAAAGCCAGAGAGAGCAACTCAGTACAAAATCGTTCGGCAAATGGAAGGTCAGAGGACAGGCACAAAAATCAGCAACCAAACAAGACTATAGAATAAAGCACACTAGGTTTAATTAAGACTATCACCAGCAAGGAACTCAAGGTAGAATGGATTGCCATTTTATATGTGCTTTATGGCACTCAGTGTATATTAGGCATACATTCTACTCCTGTTACCCATTCGGTATCTTCAACGATTGTAGTATCAATCTTTCTCTTTCTTTCTTTTTTTTTCTTTTTTATGTTTTGGTTTTGCTGTACGTTATGTTTTTATTTTGTAGCTGGCTTAGTCTTCCAGCTTGGTAATGATTTGATGTGGTCATCTGTGCAGATGGCAATATACACTCACCGGCCACTTTATTAGGTACACCATGCTAGTAACGGGTTGGACCCCCTTTTGCCTTCAGAACTGCCTCAATTCTTCGTGGCATAGATTCAACAAGGTGCTGGAAGCATTCCTCAGAGATTTTGGTCCATATTGACATGATGGCATCACACAGTTGCCGCAGATTTGTCGGCTGCACATCCATGATGCGAATCTCCCGTTCTACCACATCCCAAAGATGCTCTATTGGATTGAGATCTGGTGACTGTGGAGGCCATTTGAGTACAGTGAACTCATTGTCATGTTCAAGAAACCAGCCTGAGATGATTCCAGCTTTATGACATGGCGCATTATCCTGCTGAAAGTAGCCATCAGATGTTGGGTACATTGTGGTCATAAAGGGATGGACATGGTCAGCAACAATACTCAGGTAGGCTGTGGCGTTGCAACGATGCTCAATTGGTACCAAGGGGCCCAAAGAGTGCCAAGAAAATATTCCCCACACCATGACACCACCACCACCAGCCTGAACCGTTGATACAAGGCAGGATGGATCCATGCTTTCATGTTGTTGACGCCAAATTCTGACCCTACCATCCGAATGTCGCAGCAGAAATCGAGACTCATCAGACCAGGCAACGTTTTTTCCAATCTTCTACTGTCCAATTTCGATGAGCTTGGGCAAATTGGAGCCTCAGTTTCCTGTTCTTAGCTGAAAGGAGTGGCACCCGGTGTGGTTTTCTGCTGCTGTAGCCCATCTGCCTCAAAGTTTGCCGTACTGTGCGTTCAGAGATGCTCTTCTGCCTACCTTGGTTGTAACGGGTGGCAATTTGAGTCACTGTTGCCTTTCTATCAGCTCGAACCAGTCTTCCCATTCTACTTTGACCTCTTGCATCAACAAGGCATTTCCGCCCACAGAACTGCCGCTAACTGGATGTTTTTTATTTTTCTTACCATTCTCGATAAACCCTAGAGATGGTTGTGCGTGAAAATTCCAGGAGGTCAGCAGTTTCTGAAATACTCAGACCAGCCCTTCTGGCACCAACAACCATGCCACGTTCAAAGGCACTCAAATCACCTTTCTTCCCCATACTGATGCTCGGTTTGAACTGCAGGAGATTGTCTTGACCATGTCTACATGCCTAAATGCACTGAGTTGCCGCCATGTGATTGGCTGATTAGAAATTAAGTGTTAACGAGCAGTTGGACAGGTGTACCTAATAAAGTGGCCGGTGAGTGTATGTTACAAGGTATGGCCTGGCCTTTGCTGCATTGGAGCAATTAAAATACTTACCTTTTTATTTATTTTTTTATGTCAGTCGCTCTCCTGCTGCGAGGGCTATGCTATACTTTGGATTTCTCATATTCATGTTTCATCTGATTATATATTTTAATAATACGCGTTACTTGCACTATTCAGGTGCCTGTCGTTGTACTTTTGATATTTTTGATATTGCTATATCTCTTATGTTTTTTTTGTGTTTTTTCTATTAGAAAACCCAAATAAAAATAATAATAATAAAAAAAAGGCAGGATGGATCTTAAGTCGGGGACCCAGTTCAGAGAATGATTTGACCGGCTCCCTGATATCCAGAACACAGCCTGAGTAGTGCAGAAATCTGTCCATCAACAATGTCTTGACCGTCTGCTGACCAGAACATAGTCAGCAGAGAATAGAATAGGGTGTGGCAGAAAAAAATTAACTTAAATTCCTAAGGGAATGTTCACAAAGCATTTTGCAATCTCTAAACTCTAATTTTGCTAATCTTTCTGGGTATTGTAATCCACCCAATCCTTTCATTATTTTTGTTGCCCGCCTTTGTACCTGTTCAAGCTCTACAATGTCTTTCCTGTTCACTGGTGCCCAGAACTGTACACAATATTCCATGTGTGGTCTAACCAGTGACTTGTATAATGGGAGAATAATGTTCTCATCATGTGCATCCATGTCCCTTTTAATACACCCCATAATCCTATTTGCCTTGGCAGCTGCTGCCTGACACTGGCTGCTACAGTTAAGTTTACTGTCCACCAGGATTCCCAAGTCGTTCTACATGTCACTTTTACCCAGTGTTTTTCCATTTAACATGTAATCACGTAATGGATTTTTCCTCCCCATGTGCATAACCTTGCCATTTCTTTGCCCAGGCCTCCAACTTATCCAGATCCCTTTGTAATAACACATTATCCTATATTGTATTGATTACTTTACAGAGCTTAGTATCATCTGCAAAGATCGATATTTTACTGTGAAATCAATGTGTAATGAAAATATTAAAGAGGATAGGGCCCAATACTGACTCCTGTGGTACCCCACTAGTAACAGGGATCCAGTCTGAGTACGTACTATTAATTACCACCCTGTCACGTCAAGGGAAGTACAGTGAGCCCTGACCGGAACCCAGCCCACTGTCCCTGAATACGTGACGTGCTGCCCTAGGCGGCAGACACCAACTGTGCGACAGTCCCTGCACTGCTAGAGTGCTGGGGCCGTCAGGAGGAAGAAAAGTGAGACAGTCCGAGTCAATACCAAATCAGGAACGCCAGGCCACAAGTCAGAACCAAAGAGAAACCTTAAACAAGCCGGGGTCAAAAGCCAAATGGGAGCAAGGTACAAAATCAGAGCGAAAGACATGGTCAGGAAACAAGCCGAGGTCAGGTACACAGGTAAACAAACAAACTAACAAAGCACAGGTAAGGCAGCCAGGAGAATATCACAAGCACTGCACTCAGCCTGCAGGGGGTTTAAATGTGATTCCCAGATACCGCCCCCTGTAGCTGATTGGCACGGCCTCCGGGTCCTCCCATTGGCTGGTGTGACACGCCTCCTGTCCGGAGTGTCTGGGCCTCTGTCACTCACACAGCCTCCAGCAGAATGTGTATCAGGGTGGGGTCGCATATCAGCTGCTGCAGACTGTTGCTCCCTGCAGACTGAGCGCCGCCTAGCCCTGCACACCCTATGTTTTCTATCACTGAGCCAGTTGCTTACCCACTTGCAAACATTTTCCTGGAGTCCAAGAATTCTCATTTTACTTACCAATCTTTTATGTGGCACAGTATCAAATGCTTTAGAAAAATCTAAATATATGACATCCACTGTCTCATCCCGATCCAGTCTAGAACTAACTTCCTCATAGAAGCTGATGAGATTAGTTTGACAGGACCATAAACCCATGCTGAAACGGCGTTATACATTTTTCAGTGAGATACATCAGGATAGCATCTCTTAGAAAACCTTCAAACAGTTTACCCACAACAGAGGTTAAACTTATCTGCCATAGTTTCCAGGACCACTTTTTGACCCCTTTTTGAATATTGGCACCATATTTGCTATGCGCCAATCCTTTGGGTCATACGGGTTATTATACAGTCCAAAAATATTAAGAATAAGGCCTATCCATGAAAATACTTAACTACCTTAGCTCACGGGGGTATATACCATCAGGGACTGGTGATATGTCTATTTTAATCTTCTTAAGAGGGAGCTGCACTTCTTCCTGGCTTAGACAAGAAACATTTAAGTTGGAGTTTACCTCTTTCCTCTGCTCATCAACAGGAAGGTCAGTGGAGAAAACATTGTTTAATAGGTTTGCTTTCTTCTCATCGCCCACCACAGTATCTCCCTCCCTACTTTTCACAGGGCCAACATTTTCTGTTTTAATCTTTGTAGGCCTCGTTCACACGGCTTATTTCGCAACGGATTTGCGGCCGTATTTACGGCCGCAAATCCGTTGCGAAATCAGTTACAAACAAGTAACTGGCAGTTTTACATTGATTTTAATGGGAAATACGTGTCGTCGTTCAGACGACACTTATTTCCGTTCCGGACGTAAAAACAATGTGCATGTGAATTATTTCCGGACGGATTCACCACCTATAATGAATGGGGATGGTGAATCCGTCGCGAAATCAGTTCCAAATACGTGCCACACTTAGTGGCACTTATTTGAAACTGATTTTCACCTGATTTCAGAACGTATTTACGATTGGCAATCCGATGTAAATACGTTCTGAAATAAGCCGTGTGAACATTGCCTTACTATTATATAGTTAAAAATTATTTTGGGGTTAGTTTTACTTTCTATGGCAATATGTCTTTCTGTCTCCAGCTTTGCTGCCTTTATCATTATTTTACATATTTTATTTTTTTCCTTATAGCTTTTTAATGCCTCTTCACTGTCCACCTGTTTTAGTAGCTGAAACGCTTTCTTTTTGTTATGTATTGCCTCCTTTACATCTCTGTTGATTCACATTGGGTTTTCCTGTTTCTGATTATTTTATTACCATACGGTATGTACCTCTAACAGTGGGCGCCTAAAATCTTTTTAAAGATCTCCCATTTATTACTTGTTCTGCTATTTTTAACCCTTTAAGCCCCAGGCCTGAAAAGTAGTTAAAGACCTCGCGTTTCAACAGTTGTAACTTTTTTATTTTTTCAATGACGCAGTTGTTTGAGGTCTCGTTTTATTCTAGACAATTTGTACTTTATGGGGGAATAGTTTAAGTTCACTTATAAATAATTGCAGAATTGAAAAAAAAAAAATTTGGGGAAATTTGTTTTTGTATTTTTTACATTTTGTTTTACACCATTCACATTTCACATTTAATAACTTGTTAGATTAATTCTACAGGTTATTACGGTTGTGTGGATATCTAATATCTGTAGGGTTTTTTTGTGTGTGTAATGTATGCACAATTAAATATTAAATATTTATTTTTATTGTATTTATTTTTTTATTCAGTTTTCTTACACTTTTTATGTTTTTTACTTTTTTTTTTTTTAAATCGCCTGAAGGGAGAACTGTTTTAATTTTTTTTTACAGTTAGTCATGTATTAGGATATATATATATATGCTAATACATTCTAATCAGTGTCAGTCTGACACATGCAGTGATCAGGACAGCACATAGTGTGTCCTGGTCACTGGCTTGATACACAGACAGCTCTGATGCCACTCTTGGTCCCCAGGGCTGACAGTGCAGCCCTTCCCCGAGCTCTGTCTGGTCACCGGGTGTTCTGATCACCCGACAGAGCAGGGAAACCCTTTGATTGCGCTGCGGTAACGCACCGCCGCAATCGAAGGGTTAAAGCACCGTGTTGCGGAGGTTTCCTCCGCTCCCCGGTGCTTGCAGGAGATGCTCTGGGATCAGCGATGTCAAAAGACGTCGCTGAAGACGAACGACCTGCACCAGCTGACGTCAAAAGTCGTTGGGTGGTCGTTAAGGGATTAAACACCTTGTCCCAGTCAATACAGTTTAGGGCCTCCCTAAGCAGAGTAAAATTAGCCTTCCTAAAATTCAGTGTTTTTGTGGCTTCTCGAAGGATAAATGGAAATTTATTATATTATGGTCACTATTTCCTAGGTGCCCCCCAACATGAACCTTTGTTACTCTGTCAGGTCTAGTAGTGAATATTAAGTCTAGAAGGGCCTTTCCTCTAGTCGGTTAATGCACCATTTTGGAAAGGTAATTATTAGACATGGGCAAATTTCTCAAAAATTAGATTCACCGAGTTCAACGAATTTTCTGACAAGATTTGTTTCGACCCGAATAAATTTGCGACGAGTCGCGTTAAAAAACAGCTATTTCCTGGCTGCAGAGAGCCTATAGGGTAGAACATTGTTCCATGCCAAATATGCAGAGGGAGCTTGGTTTGGTCTTCATACAATGTTGTGTTTTAGTATGACATGCACATGACTGCCGCCGCTCTTAGAATCGCTTCACTATAAAATTCCCTGGGCACTTAAGTGGGCACTACTGCCCAAAAATCTGAAGTGGGAATGGCGGCGCCAGCTGGAAATAAACAAGCTGGGGGCTAAGAGGCTGCGATAGCGTCGATGAACACAGACGTAGGTTACTGGAGCCGACACAGGTCTCAGCACAGTAAGGGAATGTCACAGCAGGGGTCACTCCATGAGGCCTGAACTTTAAACCGTCACAGAATATGATAGAACCTGTTCTGTTAAACGCTGATACAAGTAGAGGCCCCCCGAATGAGTGGAGAGTGTGTCTGCAGTAATTTTGCGTTGACGTCTCTGATCATTTTGCCCTTCTTTTCATCCGTCAATGTCCGCTTTCAATCGGTCAATAATCTATCAGTATTGCTAAAGCCAAAAAACAAACAGGAGTTGATCCAAAACAGAGATGACCAGTAAATGGGATATTTGCATGTCTTCTGTGTTTTGTATCCACTCCTGCTTTTGGCTAGACAATCCTGATCCTTCCCACCTGCAAGAACCGTGGCAGTATACAGTGGAGATGGAGGCAGGGAGTCCCTCAGAGTCACTTGTGCAGATGGCCCGCAGCATGGGGGCATATTAATGGCTATGGGGGGCTTATTACTGGCTGAGGGGGGCATATTACTGGCTAAGGGGGGCATATTACTGGCTATGGGGGGTATATTACTGGCTATGGGGGGCATATTACTGGCTATGGGGGGCATATTACTGGCTATGGGGGCATATTACTGGCTAACGGGAGCATATTACTGGCTAAAGGGGCATATTACTGGCTAAGGGGGCATATTACTGGCTAAAGGGGAGCATATTACTGGCTAAAGGGGGCATATAACTGGCTAAAGGGAAAATATTACTTGGCTAAGGGGGGAATATCACCTGGCTAAGGGGACAGTAACCTGGCTACAGGGGGCATATTACTGCCTAAAGGGGGCAGTAACCTAGCTACAGAGGGCAGTAACCTGGCTACAGGGGCTAATAACCTGGCTAGAGGGGGCAACTACTTGGCTAAATAGGCTACAACCTGGCTACAGTGGGCTACAACCTGGCTACAGGGGGCAAATATTTACCTACATGGGGGTTATTATTACCATTTGGGGCACTATAGATGGGGAGTTTATGTAGAGATAGGAATTTGTAGAGAAGTGCTGATAAAATGAGGAGTCTAAGATGTTGTTTTGTACATTCTACAGTGAAGAGCTGTGGACGGTAGAAGACGTCATGGCGTCTGGAACAGATGGAGAAGAAGAGAAAGAGAACAACTCTTCAGAGACGTCTCCTGTGAGTCACTAAATGTAACTGCAGTGTAATCACTTATATTTCTGCTGAGCCTACGTACAACTAGTATCTACCACTAAATGGTCACTGTATGGCGGTGGTATATGTACAACTGATGTCACATGTGGGGGTCGCGTTTGGTCAGGGTCTGGCAGAATTATTTGAACCTTAAGTAGTAATAGTTGTAGGTCTTGGTTTTGCAGGAGTTTTTTTAGTAACAATGAGTTGTCTGGTGTATTTGCTCCATGTATAGGTGGATTATTTGTTGACTTATTTGTAAGGTATTACACTTTCATATGTAGGTGAGAGGTTTTGAAAATGTGAATTTGTCAGTTCTTATTTTCATTGTGCAGTGACTGTTGAGGAGATGGACGGGATCTATGTGGAATGTGCAGAAAATCAGTGACAGGAACAGTTTTTTCTCTGTAAAAATACATCCGCAGTTAACAATGTGGCTTGAAAAATGCCGTGTGCACCCAGCCCTACTCAGAAAAACTTAAGGGCCCGAGCCCCGGATGTTTTGGGACCCTAGCAACGCCCCTGCATTGTCCTTCACCATGGTTCCAATTTGCAGTTGGCGTGGAGAAAGCCCCACATCGATTTCTTGCTGCATGACGCAGAGCAGTTCCTTCCCTGTGTGACTTCATACGCTGAGGCAAGCCAGGTGTAGAACTGCGTGACACTGCTGTGCCCTACACATGTGGTATGATGGAGCAGCACTTGTGGAGGCTGAGATGGTGGTGGTGGTGGTGGTGGAGGAGGAGGCGGACATTGGCGCAGGAGCAGCATTTTGACAACGCGGAGGAGAAATCGGTATCTCCTGTCCAAGTTGTTGGTGTGGTTGGGCAGGAAGCACATTCACCTAGTTGGCCGTAAAGGACATGTACTAGCCCTGACCGTAGTTACAGCTCCACATGTCCGTGCTGCAGTGCACCTTGGAAGAAACCAATAGGCTCAAGGACTAGACCACCTTCTGTGTGAAGGGCTGGTACTGCCTTTTTCGAAAATAAATTACGGCTTGGGATTCTCCACCTCGGCTCGGCGCAAGCCATTAGTTCTCTGAACAGTGCAGAGTCCACCACTTGGAAAGGGAGGGACTGAAGTACCAACAACTTGGACAGGAGCACAGTCAGCTTCTGCACCTTAGGATGGTTGGACGCATACTGTTGTCTCTTTGCAATCGCCCCATTGAACAACTGATGGCGCCATGAGGAGCAGGAGCATCTGGACCAGGAGATGATGACAAAGACAAACAGTTTCCTTCTGCAGAGAGGGTGGAGCCTTGACTGGCTGCAATGGCATGCATGCCACTGGGCGCTGCTGCTGCTGTTGCTGCGGCAGCAGGATGGACCAACACATCTGAGATACGTTTCTACCAGGCCACTGGATGGTGATGCTGCATGTGTTGATGCAGGGCCGTGGTGCCAATGTTAGCTCCCTGGCCACGCTTCACTTTCTGCCCACAGATTCTACATATACCCATGTTCGGCTCCTCCGGTGTCTTAGCAAAAAACTGCCACACCGCCGAGTAGGTGGTTTTGCCGCCAACGCTCCGCACTGAGTGACTACTACCACCGCTGCCTCAGTGAGCCCCTGTGCTGCTACTTTCTTGGACCTGCGAAGAGTGTCATCTACTTTGTGGCCGTTTGGCTCCCGACCTCACACTGCTGCTACCCTGCTGACTCACGGCCACACTACTGACTTGCTGGCTGCGCCACTACCTGATGCGCAAGCTGACGCCCTCTTCTCCTGAAGATGATGAAGCCCTTGCTTCACCCGGCTCCCAAGTGCGATCGGCTACATCATCATCGATTATTGTTGGATCTTCACTGCTGTCCTCCTCAACGGTCTTGGTATGCAGAGGCTGACCCCTCACAACATGACCTCCCATGCCACTCTCCACATCCATACTTTGCCGCCTACTGCAAGAAGCAGGGGATGTCGGCCCCACTTCTTCACTGCCAAGTAGCTGCTGACTGTCCTCAAATTGTTCATCCTCGCTGTATAGTGGCGCTGAGCCCAGACCACATACTAGTTCTCTGGCTGAGGGAACCGAACGGGACAGAGGCGGGTTGTGGACAGGTGAGAGCCGCTGAGCTGTTCCCGGGCCATGCCAACTAAGGGTTGTGTCTGACGAACCCACTGACTCTTGGCTGGGGTAGTCAGATGTCATCTGGGATGAGGTTGATGACCTAGTCAACCAATCCCTTGGGTTGGTAGTCAACACACGGCCACTAGATGACACCGGCAGTTCTGGCCTCACCGAGTCACCCCTGCTGCGACGTCCCCTTACTGTGCTGCGACCTGTGCCTGCTCCAGGAATGTTTGTGCCACTGCCACTCGCATGTGAAGAGCCTGCCACCTCTCTGTCTGACATACTGTTTGTTCAAAAATTTACAGACTCTGTTTAATGAAGATGTCTGTATATGATAAATACACACCCTGTAGTTGACTCCAAATGAACCCACTAACAGGCTTGGGATACCCTTAGATATAAATTGCGCTCCAGAAATGACCAGGAAAAATGTACTCGTATGTGGTATAGAAAAACACCATGTATTTTACTCAATATAAAAGCACAAACATGCTTAAAGGGGATATATCGCTTCCTTAGTTCGGCTGATTCATACTGCTCTCAGCTTCTCAACTCTAGAAATGCAGGGGCGTTTCTTCCTCTCCCAGCTGGGTGACATCAACCCCCCTTCACTGTTCATGCTGGCTCCCGAGACTCCTGCCCTCTCTGAGTCCACATGTCACTGTTTCTCTCCCTATTCAGTCTTATTTTGTAAGAGCTGTATACATACCACAGGCTTCATTCAATCTAGACTGAGCACTGATCTCTTCTCCTCTCACAGCTGGAGATTTGTTACAGTTGAATCCAGCTTTCTATGAACAGCACAGATCTCCCTTCTATGCAGGAGAGTTAGGCACCGAGACACAACTGTGCTGTTTTCTGATTGTAGAATCTGCTGCAATGTGTTTCTGCTAAGTGTGCAGGGAGAAATTGCTATGGCCCCTATATCTGAGTCAGAGAGGCAGGGATCAACACACAATTGTGCTGTTTCCTGATTGTAGAAGCCCTGTAGTGTTATTCTGTTTCTTCTGGCTATGCAGAGTGAAAATGTGCCGGTCCCTTACTTTGAGTGAAAGGCAGGAATGCAAGCTCTATGAATATGGCCGACCTGAGCCCGTACAGAATGAAAATGAGCTCTCAGCTAGTAAAATGCAAGGAGGAGGGATCCGGCCAGGACTGGATATCAGTGTAAACAGAAACAGAAGATAAGGAAAACTGTGAATACAAGAAAGCTTTGCTAATGACATCTGATTGCAAAGTTACTTGTTTTCACTGTCCCCTTATTCTGAAAACCATTTAATGAAATGATACAACCCCTTTAATTAACCCTTGAATATAAAATGCGCTCCAGAAATTACGAGGAAAAATGTACTTGTATGTAGTATAGAAAAACACCGTGTATTTTACTGAATATAAAAGCACAAACACGCTTAATTAACCCTTGAATATAATTGCGCTCCAGAAATGACCAGGAAAGATTTACTCATATGTGGTATAAAAAAACACCATGTATTTTACTGAATATAAAAGCACAAACACGCTTACTTAACCCGTGAATATAAATTGTGCTCCAAAAATGGCCAGGAAAAATTTACTCGTAATGAATAAAAACAAAATTTACTGAATATAAAAACACAAACCACGCTTAATACCCTTGAATATAAATTGCACTCCAAAATATCGAAAAATTCTCATATTGGTATAGAAACATTGTTTTTACTAAATATAAACACAAACACCCTTAATTAACCCTGAATTTACATTGCGCTCCAGACACCAGGAAAATTTTACTCGTATTTGGCATTCAAAAACCACCCACTTTACGATATAAAAGCACAACCACTAAATTTAACCATTGGATTAAATTGTGCTCCAGAATTACCAGAAAATTACTCTATGTCGTTTAAAACATTGGTTTTTACTGAATATAAAAGCAAAAAAAGCTTAATAAACCCCTTTATAAATTGCTCAGAAATGACAGGAAAAATTTACTCTATGGTAAGAAAACACTGTGTATTTTACTGATATAAAGCACAAACACACTTAAATAACCTGTTAATTCGCTCCAGAAATGACCGGAAAATTTTACTCGTATGGATATAGAAAAACACTGTATTTACTTAATGTGAAATCACAAACACGCTTAATTAACCCTTGAATATAAATTGCGCTCCAGAAATGACCAGGCAAAAATTTACTCGAGTGGTATAAAAACATTGTGTTTTTACAAATAGAAAGCACAAACACCCTTAAATAACCCTTGAATATAATTGCGCTCCAGAAATCACCAAAAATTACTCGTATGTGGTATAGAAAAACATGTGTATTTTACTGAATATAAAAGCACAAACACGCTTAATTACCTAATATAAATCGCTCCAGAAATGACCGAAAGATTTATTCGTATGTGGTATAAAAAAAACCTGTGTATTTCTAAATATAAAAGCACAAACACGCTTAAATAACCCTTGAATATAAATGCCCCCAGAAATGACAAAAATTAACGTCTGTGTATAGAAAACACTGCGTTCTTTACAAATATAAAGCACAAACAGCTTAATTAACCCTGGATATAAAAACGGGATCGACACACATTTTCTATTCCTGATTGTAGAAGCCCTGCAGTGTTATTCTTTCTCTGGCTATGCAGAGTGAATGTGCCGTCCCTTATTTGATGAAAGCAGAACAAGCTCTGTGAATAAGGCCGACCAGGGGCCGAAACAGAATGTAAATGAGCTTCAGCCAGTGAAAGCATGAGGAGGGATCCGCCCAGCTGGATTCAAAACAGAAACAGAAGATAAGGAAAACTGTGACTACAAGACACTTGCTAATGACATCTAATTGCAAAGTTACTTGTTTTCACTGTCCCTTATTCTGAAAACCATTTAATGAAATGATACAACCCATTTAATTAACCCTTGAATATAAATTGCGCTCCAAAAATGACCAGGAAAAATTTATCATTTGGTAATAAAAAAACACCGTTATTTTACTGATATAAAATCACAACATGCTTACTAACCCTTGAATATAAATTTCGCTCCAGAAATACCGAAAATGACTCGTATGTGGTATAGAAAACATAGTTTTTACTGATATAAGCACAAACACCCTGAATTAACCCTTGAATATAAATTCGCTCCTAAATCACCAGGAAAAATTTACTCCGATTAGAAAAAATTGTGTTTTTTACTGAATTAAAAGCACAAACACTAATTAACCCTTGATTAAATTGCGCTCCAGAATCACCAGGAAAATTACTCGTAGTGTATAGATAAAACATGTGTATTTTGATTTAAAAGCACAAACACGCTTAATTAACCCTTGAATATAAATTGCGCTCCAGAAATGACCAGAAAATTTACTCGTTGTGGTATAAAAAACTCTCTTTTCTGAATGTAAAACAACAACACGCTTAATTAACCCTTTAATATAAATCGCTCCAGACAAAATACCAGAAAAAATTTACTCTATGTGATATAGAAAAACACTTTGTTTTTTTATTAATAAAAGCACAAAACCTTAATAACCCTGAATATAAATTGTGCTCCGATAATCACCAGAAAAATTTACTCGTATGTGGTATAAAAACACCGCGTTAATTAAATATAAAAGCACAATAAGGCTTATAACCTAGAAATAATTCGCTCATAAATCACCTTGAAAAATGTAAACAGTATGGCATTCAAATAAAAATGTATTTAACTAATGTAAAAGCACAAGCCCTAAATTAACCATTGGATTATAATTGGCTCCAAAAATACCAGAAAAATTACCAATGGTTAGAAAACTCGTGTTTTTTACTGAATATAAAGCACAAACACCTTAATTTAAACTTGAATAAAAATTGTGCTCCCAAATAACCAGGAAAAAATTTACTCTATGTGGTACTAGGAAAACTTCGTGTTTTTTACTGTATTTAATAGCACAAACACCCTTAATTAAAGGGGATGTATCGTTCTACTTCGGCTGATTCACACTTCCTTGCTTCCCAGCTTGTGAATGCAGGGGCTTTCTTCCCCTCCCAGCTGGATGACATCATCCCCCTTCACTGCTGGCCTGAGACTCACACCCCCTCCCCTCTGAGTCCACATATCACTGTGTCTCTCCCTATCAGCTATTTTATAAGAGCTGTATACATACCACAGGCTGCATTCAATCTAATCTGAGCACTGATCTCTCATAGCTGGAGATGTATTACAGCTTTCTAAGAACGGCACAGATCTGCGTGTATGCAGGAGAGTTAGGCACAGGGTCAAAACTGTCATGTTTTCTCATTGTACAATCTGCTGCAGTCTGTTTCTGCTAGGTGTGGAAACAGAAAATGCTACGGCCCCTAACTCTGAGTCAGACACACAGCTCCTTGAATCGACCCAGGGGCTGTACAGAATGTAAATGAGCTCTCAGCTAGTGAATTGCAAGGAGGAGGGATCAGGAGGGATTAGACCCACAATGGATATCAGTGTAAATAAAAACACAAGATAAGGGACACTGTGAGAACAAGGCAGCTTTGCTAATGACATCCAATTGCAAAGTTGCTTGTTTTCACTGTCCCCTTATTCTGAAGACCATTTAATGAAACGATAACACCCCTTTAACCCATGGATGTAAATTGCGCTCCAGAAATCACCCAGAAAAATGTACTCGTATGTGGCATGCAAAAACAGCGTGTATTTTACTGAATATAAAAGCACAAACACGCTTAATTAACCATTGGATATAAATTGCGCTCCAGAAATTACCAGGAAAAATTTACTCGTAAATGGCGTTTAAAAACACTGTGTATTTTACTCAATATAAAAACACAAACAGGCTTAATTAACCCTTGGATATAAAATGCGGCAGGGATCGACACACAATTGTGCTGTTTCCAGATTGTAGAAGCCCTGTAGTGTTATTCTGTTTCTTCTGGCTATACAGAGTGAAAATGTGCCAGTCCCTTACTTTGAGTGAAAGGCAGGAATGCAAGCTCTGTGAATGTGGCCGACCAGGGGCCGAACAGAATGTAAATGAGCTCTCAGCCAGTGAAATGCATGGAGGAGGGATTCGCCCAGGATTGGATATCAGTGTAAACAGAAACAGAAGATAAGGAAAACTGTGAATACAAGATAGCTTTGCTAAGGACATCTGGTTGCAAAGTTACTTGTTTTCACTGTCCCCTTATTTTGAAAACCATTTAATGAAATGATACAAACCCTTTAATTAACCCTAGAATATAAATTGCGCTCCAGAAATGACCAGGAAAAATTTACTTGCATGTAGTATAGAAAAACACTGTCTATTTTACTGAATATAAAAGCACAAACACGCTTAATTAACCCTTGAATATAATTGCGCTCTAGAAATGACCAGGAAAGATTTACTCGTATGTGGTATAAAAAAAACAGTGTGTATTTTACTGAATATAAAAGCACAAACACGCTTACTTAACCCTTGAATATAAATTGCGCTCCAGAAATGACCAGGAAAAATGTACTCGTATGTGGTATAGAAAAACACAGTGTATTTTACTGAATATAAAAGCACAAGCACGCTTAATTAACCCTTGAATATAAATTGCTCTCCAGAAATGACCAGGAAAGATTTACTCGTATGTGGTATAAAGAAACACCGTGTATTTTATGGAATATAAAAGCACAAACACGCTTAATTAACCCTTGAATATAAATTGCGCTCCAGAAATGACCAGGAAAAATTTACTCGTATGTGGTATAGAAAACATTGTGTTTTTTACTGAATATAAAAGCACAAACACGCTTAATTAACACTTGAATATAAATTGCGCTCCAGAAATCACCCGGAAAAATGTACTCGTATGTGGCATTCAAAAACACCGTGTATTTTGCTGAATATAAAAGCACAAACACGCTTAATTAACCATTGGATATTAATTGCGCTCCAGAAATTACCAGGAAAAATTTACTCGTATGTGGCGTTTGAAAACACTGTGTATTTTACTGAATATAAAAGCACAAACAGGCTTAATTAACCCTTGGATATAAAATGCGGCAGGGATCGACACACAATTGTGCTGTTTCCTGATTGTAGAAGCCCTGTAGTGTTATTCTGTTTCTTCTGGCTATGCAGAGTGAAAATGTGCCGGTCCCTTACTTTGAGTGAAAGGCAGGAATGCAAGCTCTGTGAAAACGGCCGACCAGGGGCCGAACAGAATGTAAATGAGCTCTCAGCCAGTGAAATGCATGGAAGAGGGATCCGCCCAAGACTGGATATCAGTGTAAACAGAAACAGAAGATAAGGAAAACTGTGAATACAAGATTGCTAATGACATCTGGTTGCAAAGTTACTTGTTTTCACTGTCCCCTTATTCTGAAAACCATTTAATGAAATGATACAACCCATTTAATTAACCCTTGAATATAAATTGCGCTCCAAAAATGACCAGGAAAAATTTACTCATTTGTGGTATAAAAAAACACCGTGTATTTTACTGAATATAAAAGCACAAACACGCTTAATTAACCCTTGAATATAATTGCGCTCCAGAAATGACCAGGAAAGATTTACTCGTATGTGGTATAAAAAAACACCATGTATTTTATGGAATATAAAAGCACAAACACGCTTACTTAACCCTTGAATATAAATTGCGCTCCAGAAATGACCAGGAAAAATGTACTCGTATGTGGTATAGAAAAACACAGTGTATTTTACTGAATATAAAAGCACAAGCACGCTTAATTAACCCTTGAATATAAATTGCTCTCCAGAAATGACCAGGAAAGATTTACTCGTATGTGGTATAAAGAAACACCGTGTATTTTATGGAATATAAAAGCACAAACACGCTTAATTAACCCTTGAATATAAATTGCGCTCCAGAAATGACCAGGAAAAATTTACTCGTATGTGGTATAGAAAAACACAGTGTATTTTACTGAATATAAAAGCACAAACAGGCTTAATTAACCCTTGAATATAAATTGCGCTCCAGAAATCACCAGGAAAAATTTACTCGTATGTGGTATAGAAAAACACTGTGTGGGGGGCGTGGCCTGAGCAGGGGATGTGAACAGACGTACGTTGTGAGCTCTCCCGGCTTGAGCTCCGTTTTGCGGCCCAACTAGGCCCTTTAATTTTAGCAGAGACCCGTCTGACCCGATCCCTGACATTCATCAGACCAAGACCTACAAATCGGTACCAAAACCGCCCTTCTATCAGCCTTACAGCCGGAGTTCTAAGCTGAAATCCCCACTCCTCGGGGTAGCTGCACGCTTGAAGAGCGGCCATTACTGCGGACAGAGTCTCTCCCTCCTTCGTAGAATAGACCAGCGATCTTCCTGCTGATATCCTCTGGACCCCCTCCAGTCACCCGACGACTGGCCGGTGAGATACCGCCGGACCTCTGCTTACCCCAAATGTCGGCGGTGTCGGAGCGCTCCGTCCGTGGCCTCTGTCCGGCTCCTCACTGAAGGTAAAGCTGCGGTGAAACCCCGCAGCCTTTGCTGTAAGCGCCGACTGTGCCAATCTACTGTCCACAGCGGAGCGCACGGTCTAAACAGCTGCAGCCCCGTGCGGCGTCTCGGCTCCTCCGCGGTGAATTAGCTGCCTGTTCCAGGCTTCAGGTATGGGCGCCTGACGCCATACATATACTTGTGCTCCGGCGTGTGGGCTCTGTCTCCCTCCGTCGACCCCGCGCACCCGAACTGCCCGAACGTTCCGCCTGAACCCTTCACGCTGCTCATTACCGGAGGAGTAGCTGCTGCAGAGATCACCTGGCACTGACCTGACCTGACCTGAAGTCTGCGACTGTTCTTCTCAACTCCCGGTGACAGGGTGCAGAGGCGGATCTTGCTGGCCCCGCGCAGCGCTCCCGTTTCTGCGCGACGTCTCTGCAGTGTATCCTGGATCACAGGTACTGGCGCTTGGCGCCTTTGCAAGAAATCCGGCGCACAAACCTTTCTCCACATCAGGCTACCAAGGGGAGCCCTAGGCTGGCTACTAGACCCCCAACATATTGTTAAGAGCCTTCTATTACTCATTTACCAGGGGGGTGACACTGGTTTGGGCTAACAATAAGCCATTAGGAGAGGGCTGTCGATCCTCAGAGATCAGGGACAAAGGTCCGCTGCATCTGACAGGGCAGCACATACCCATCACTGGTTACTGCTCCTTAAATTTTCTGGGAAGTGCCAGCTGTGACTGATTCACGCCACTTCTGTGGTCAGCATAGCTGTGTACCGTCGGGGCTCACCCAGAGACTGTGTGTACATTGCCTTAGCTACCACCCTCTACACTACAGGCTTGTGCCCTTCTAGTTGAGATTGCAGATTCTCCGCATTCTGGTGCTGCTGGCCCTCTTCAGCTGCTCATCTAGGACAGTCATTGCTTGCCCTTTTGTGCCATCACCTACAGTGTTACTACAGAAAGAAGAGAAAGTATAATAAAAATTTGGACAAAAAAAAAAAAAAGAAAGGCAAACACTCCGCCACTCATATATCAAACAAATATATACGTACCCTTTCTCTTTCATCTGGGTCCTCTCTTCATAACAATGGGAGGCACCTCAAAGAAAAATCCGAAAAAGACTCAACCCTCCAAACTCCCGGAGTTCTTCTCTTCATCTTCTCAGTCAGCCCAATCTGTTAAAAGAGGTCTCCAGTATCTCCCTTCCTCTCCCTTCCCTTCATCAAGGGCTGAATCGGTGGATCTGGATCACCGAGACCCACCTGAGCCTCAACCCATCACCACTGCTTCCCTTCAGCAGATGTTCTCCTCCTTCCGCTCTACTCTTTTATCTGACTTAAAAGAGATGATTTTTGATCTAAAGCAAGACATTCAATCTATTGCATCCCGCACAGACCATATTGAAGGGAAAATGTCTGACTTTGCCAAATCCCACAATGCTCTGATAGATGCCAACAACCAATTAGAGGAGGAAGTACAACGTCTGACAAACAAAGTTAATGACCTGGAAGACCGCTCCCGCCGAAATAATGTCAGAATCCATGGCATTCCCGAATCCGTGTCCCCTGATCAATTAAATATGTATCTTGTAGACCTCATGTCCTTGGCTCTACCAAACACTACTACTCAAGAGCTTCTCATCGATCGTATACACCGAATCCCCAAACCAAGAAATCTATCTGCGCAAGTGACACCATTGCCAGAATCCATTTCTTCCATGTCAAAGAAGACTTCCTCCGCTCTCTCCGTAAACTAAGCAATCTCCCTGAGCGCTTCCAAGCTATTTCTATATTCCCTGATCTCTCTGCGGCAACCATGTTACGGAGAAAGGAGTTTCAACCATACACCAAAACCTTGCGAGATCGTGAATTCCAATACAGATGGGGTTTCCCTGTGAAATTGATTGTGACTAGAGATGGTACACAGTTCATGTGCAATTCTCCTGAAGAAGCTTCTGCTCTCCTCAAATCCTGGAACCTTATCTCCTCTGGCGAGTTTAGTCCAGCTCGAAAGAAACAAATTCGGCCGGAGATGATTACTCCCCTCTGGTCAGACAAAGCTATTCGTTCCAAATCTTGAAGTAATAATTGGTACTCCAGTCAAATTTCTTTAATAGTTCCTTAATTAGGAGCTCTTCCGGGAGAACTCCACTTCTCTTGTTGTTTTATTGCCGATATCTGTTCCCTGCAGAGTCAGGTAGGACTTGCCCGTGTTAATTTTTCCTTTTCAGGAATGGACATGATTCCGATGCTTTCAGTCACCGTTTGCCATTTTCTCCGTTTTCTTGTTCCCTTTTCTGTTACAATGTGTCTCTATGGTATTGTGTGGATTTTCCAAGACTCACAGAGAGTTGACGATTCTGTACCTAACTATGCAGCTCATCTCTATTGCTTTAATTATATAGATGTCGGTTAAATTTCTTACATATAATGTGAGGGGTTTGAACTCCCCCTTCAAACACTCCTTGCTCTGGAGAGATCTTACTAAATTGGCAGCAGACGTTGTTTGCCTTCAGGAGACCCATCTAACCGCAGCAGACCACTTTAGATTAAAACATAAACACTTCCTGGTTATTTTTCAAGCACATTCTTCAAAAAAGAAAGCAGGAGTGGTGATATTAATTAGGAGCTCCATAACATTCTCTCCCCAACATTCCATTATTGACCCAAAAGGTCGCTTTATTATTCTAGTATGCACCATAAACTCTAGGCCCTACACACTTGTAACCATTTACGCACCTAACGAAAAACAAATTCTTTTTATTAAGGGAGTTGTAAACAGAGCAAGGGACGTGAGAAGGGGTGGCTTAATCCTGTGTGGTGATTACAACCCTGTGGCGTGTAATGACATAGATAGATCCAGAATTAGAGGAAAGTCTGTCAGAGACCTCCATTCTCTTATTTTGGAAGAGGAGTTACATTACGTATGCCGTTATTTACACACGTCTGAAAAAGACTATTCCTTTTTCTCTGCTTCTAAAAATGTCTTCTCTCGCATAGACTTCTTCTTGATAGATAAAATAGTGCTTAACCAACTTCTGTCATCCAACATTGGATATATTTGGATATATTACCTGGTCAGATCATGCCTCAGTAGACATGTGTATAGAAAGTTCCCTCCCTACTTCCCAGAATTCACCTTGGCAATTAAATAACTACCTCCTCAAGAATCCCAACAACGTCAGCATTATAAATTCGCACCTTAAAACCTTCTTTGACCTCAATGTTGCCACGGCTTCCCCTGATAGTCTTGTTTGGTGTGCCCACAAAGCCTTTATTAGGGGGATTTTTATCCAGTTGGCTAGCAGGGAAAAGAGAAAGAGACAGGCACTTTTAGATGAGGTACTTGCTGACCTTGGAAAAGCGGACTCAGAGTTCAAGAAAGACCCATCCTCTAGAAACAAAGAACGACTAGCTAATTTAAAGAACAACCTTAGATCCATATATCTTCAGAAATACGAATTTAATTTAGCTAAAATTAAATGACAATTTTACCTACAAGGTGATAAACCCAGCAAAATTTTGGCTACAAGGATTAAATCCCAAAAAGCACTTTCTAGAATTTCCCACCTAACCTCTCTTTCTGGATCCAAACTTATTAATCCTATAGATATCGCCAACAACTTTGCAGAATACTATTCTAAACTTTATAACTTACGTGTTTCTGAGAACATATCCGAGCCGACTATACCCGATATAAATTCTTTTCTCCACTCTCTTAATCTTCCTTCACTGGACCCTGTACAACTAAATGACTTAAACAAACCTTTTTCTGTATCAGAAGTCCAGAAGGCCATTCATATTAGCAAAGCAAATAAAGCACCCGGCCCAGATGGCCTCTCCAACGAATACTACCAAATTTTCTCAGACGTCCTGTCCTCCCACCTCACTTCCCTTTGTAACGACATTGCCTCTGGAGGTCATCCCTTAAAGGAACTTCTCAAAGCAACCATCACCACTATCCCGAAGCCAGGTAAACCCTTAGACTGCCCCGCAAATTATAGACCCATCTCACTATTAAACACCGATATTAAACTTTATGCCAAAATTATTGCCCTACGACTCAATAGTATCTTACCCTCTCTTGTTCACAGTGACCAAGTCGGCTTTGTTCAAGGTAGACAGGCTAGGGACGCAACAAGACGCATTTTAGACCTAGTCCAGATTGCATGTTCCTCCTCTGACAATGTTGCTTTCTTATCACTCGATGCAGAGAAAGCTTTTGACCGAGTGAATTGGTCATACGTCAGGTCAGTGTTAGAACGTTTTGGCTTTTCCGGTTTTCTATTAGACGCAATCATGGCCTTATACACGTGCCCATCTGCTCAGGTGCTAACTTCTGGTTTCCTTTCATCCCCATTCGACATCACCAACGGTACCCGACAGGGATGTCCCCTCTCCCCTTTAATCTTCGTTCTATGCATGGAACCCTTAGCAGAATATATTAGGTCTAACCACTCCATAACGGGACTCACAGTTAACAATGTCCACCATAAAATTAGTCTCTACACGGATGACGTGCTATTAGTTGTCACTAACCTAAGTTCCTCGATTGTAGAAATTCTTAATTCTTTAAGCAAATTTTCCTCCCTCCCAGTTTATAAGTTAAATGCCTCCAAAACAACGCTATTCCCAGTAAATAACGCTCTCTCCCAAAAAAGCCTGTCGAACCGATTTGGTTTTAATTGGTCAGATTCCTTTGTTAACTATTTAGGAATTAGGGTCTTTGTGTCTCCATCTCAGACCTTAGAAAATAATTACATGTCTCTACATGATACCCTGGAATCTGAAACCAAACGCTTATCTGCCTTAAACTTATCCTGGTCGGCTAGAATAAATGTTTACAAAATGTCCCTCCTTCCCAAATTTATCTATATTTGCAGATCGATCCCATATCTGATTCCGTCACCTATTCTTCGTAAAATGCAAAACATGCTATCCAAATTTATATGGAATGGTCGTAGACCAAGGATTAAGAAAGACACTCTGTTCTATAGACATGATCAAGGAGGATTAGCGGTCCCGAACTTGACAGTTTACAATGAAGCAATTCTCCTAGAGCAAGCCTTTTTTCTTTGGCACTCCTCGCCTACTTTACCCTGGGCCCAACTTGAATCCACTTCCTTTACACCTCGCTTAGTTAAACACCACTTACTAGCTTCACTGTTAGGTTGTCCTACCCCTGACTCTAGGCTACAATCTCTGCTAGATTTATTTAGGATATGGTCTAAACACTGTGTATCACACTCCTGGATCCCTCTTAATATGAAAGACGTCCCACTTGCTGCACACAACTGCTGGAATATAAATTTTTCTTTCCATGCGTGGGAAAAATATAATATATCTTGTTTGGACCAACTCTTCAAGGACTCCACTCATTGCTCTTTCTCCGAACTATTTGCATCCTTCCAGCTCCCTAACTCTCTTTTTTTCCAATACCTTCAACTCCGCCACACCATCCAAGACCTACATTGGCCCCAATCCCCTCCCTCCGACCCCAGTTTTTATAACTTTATTAGTGGGAAAATGGGTCGTGGGAAAGGTCTTTCCCTAATTTATCAACTGATTATGGAATTGGACAAGCCTACGAAATTCCCGGCCATCCTTAAATGGGAAAAAGAACTTAATTACAGCCTTCCAATAGATCAATGGCAACAAGCCTTTTCCCTCCCCCGCAAACTATCTAAATGCTCTAATCATACAGAAACTATGCATAAAATTCAGCTTAGATGGTACCTACCGCCCACTAGAGTGGCTCACATGCACCCTGGTTCCTCAGACTTATGTTGGAAGGGTTGTGGGCAACAAGGTACGATGCTGCATATGTGGTGGGGTTGCCCCCTTATTAAGAACTTTTGGCTCTCAATTGCAAAGTTGCTATACGAAATAACACAGCTCTCCATCTCCTTAACACCGGAGATGGCGGTCCTAGATATAGGTCTGTCAGATATCCCTCCTACGCTTAGGACTATTTTCTTTCATACCCTCATTGCAGCTAGGACGGCGATCGCTTCCAAATGGAAGGACCCATCTCCTCCTTCCCTTTCAGAGGTGATTCGCCGCTTAAACTTTAATTGTTCATGTGAAATTAGATTAGTTGATTCCCCTGTTATGTGCCATAAAAAGAGGAAACTCTGGGAGCCATGGATTATCTCTAAACACTATATGAGTAAGTTTTATTAAACAGAGCTACATTCCTCCTCACATTTTCACACCCACCCCGCTCTCTTGATCAGTCCCTACGCAGAGACACATAAGTTTCTCAGTTCTTTAGTTACTGTTAGGTGTTTCACTATTCTCGGCGAAGATGTATATTACGCTTGCTCTAGCAGTTTTACCTGTTCTTTAAGCTAACTAATGTAATGAATGCCTACAATTCATCTTTTACAATTGATTAGTCACAATGTTACTTAATTGTACTATGTATAATGTTTACATCTTTAATAAATAGTTTAAAGAAAAACACTGTGTATTTTGATGAATATAAAAGCACAAACACATTTAATTAACCCTTGAATATAAATTGTGCTCCTGAAATCCCCAGGAAAAAATGTACTCGTATGTGGTATAGAATCACCGCGTTTTTTACTGAATATAAAAGCACAAACACCCTTAATTAACCCTTGAATTTAAATTGCGCTCCAGAAAACACCAGGAAAAATTTACTCGTATGTGGCATTCAAAAACACCGTCTACTTTACTGAATATAAAAGCACAAACAAGCTTAATTAACCATTGGATATAAATTGTGCTCCAGAAATTACCAGGAAAAATTTACTCATAAGTGGCGTTTAAAAACACTGTTTATTTTACTGAATATAAAAGCACAAACAGGCTTAATTAACCCTTGGATATAAAATGCGGCAGGGATCGACACACAGTTGTGCTGTTTCCTGATTGTAGAAGCCCTGTAGTGTTATTCTGTTTCTTCTGGCTATGCAGAGTGAAAATGTGCGGGTCCCTTACTTTGAGTGAAAGGCAGGAATGTAAGCTCTGTGAATACGGCCGACCAGGGGCCGAACAGAATGTAAATGAGCTCTCAGCCAGTGAAATGCATGGAGGAGGGATCCGCCCAGGACTGGATATCAGTGTAAACAGAAACAGAAGATAAGGAAAACTATGAATACAAGATAGCTTTGCTAATGACATCTTATTGCAAAGTTACTTGTTTTCACTGTCCCCTTATTCTGAAAACCATTTAATGAAATGATACAACCCCTGTAATTAACCCTTGAATATAAATTGCGCTCCAGAAATCACCCGGAAAAATGTACTCGTATGTGGTATAGAAAATCACCGTGTATTTTACTGAATATAAAAGCACAAACACGCTAAATTAACCCTTGAATTTAAGTGCGCTCCAGCAATCACCAGGAAAAATTTACTCGTATGTGATATAGAAAAACAGACCGTGTATTTTACTGAAAATAAAAGCACAAACGCGATTAATTAACCCTTGAATTTAAATTGCGCTCTAGAAATGACAAGGAAAAATTTACTTGCATGTGGTATAGAAAATATCATGTTTTCTACTGAATATAAAAGCACAAACACCCTTAATTAACCCTTGAACATAAATTGCGCTCCAGAAATGACCAGGAAAGATTTACTCGTATGTGATATAGAAAAACATTGTGTATTTTACTGAATTTAAAAGCACAAACACGCTTAATTAACCCTTGAATATAAATTGCGCTCCAGAAATCACCAGGAAAAATTTACTCGTATGTGGTATAGAAAACATTGTGTTTTTTACTGTATATAAAAGCACAAACACCCTTAATTAACCCTTGAATACAAATTGCGCTCCAGAACTCACCAGGAAAAATGTATTCGTATGTGGTATAGAAAAACACTGTGTATTTTACTGAATATAAAAGCACAAACACGCTTAATTAATCCTTGAATATAAATTGCGCTCCAGAAATGACCAGGAAAGATTTACTCGTATGTGGTATAAAAAAAACACTGTGTATTTTACTGAATATAAAAGCACACACACGCTAAATTAACCTTTGAATATAAATTGTGCTCCAGAAATGACCAGGAAAAATGTACTCGTATGTGGTATAGAAAGCACCATGTTTTTTACTGAATATAAAAGCACAAACACCCTTAATTAACCCTTGAATACAAATTGCGCTCCAGAAATTACCAGGAAAAATTTACTCGTATGTGGCGTTTAAAAACAATGTGTATTTTACTGAATATAAAAGCACAAACAGGCTTGATTATCCCTTGGATATAAAATGCGGCAGGGATCGACACAATTGTGCTGTTTCCTGATTGTAGAAGCCATGCAGTGTTATTCTGTTTCTTCTGGCTATGCAGAGTGAAAATGTGCCGGTCCCTTTCTTTGAGTGAAAGGCAGGAATGCAAGCTTTGTGAATATGGCCGACCAGGGGCCGAACAGAATGTAAATGAGCTCTCAGCCAGTGAAATGCATGGAGGAGGGAACCGCCCAGGACTGGATATCAGTGTAAACAGAAACAGAAGATAAGGAAAACTGTGACTACAAGATAGCTTTGCTAATGACATCTAATTGCAAAGTTACTTGTTTTCACTGTCCCCTTATTCTGAAAGCCATTTAATGAAATGATACAACCCCTTTAATTAACCTTTGAATATAAATTGCGCTCCAGAAATGACCAGGAAATATTTACTCGTATGTGATATAGAATAGCACCTTGTATTTTACTGAATATTAAATCACAAACACGCTTAATTAACCCTTGAATATAAATTGCGCTCCAGAAATGACCAGGAAAAATTTACTTGTATGTGGTATAGAAAACACAGCGTTTTTTACTGAATATAAAAGCACAAACACGCTTAATTAACCCTTGAATATAAATTGTGCTCCAGAAATCACCAGGAAAAATGTACTCGTATGTGGCATTCAAAAACACCGTGTATTTTACTGAATATAAAAGCACAAACACGCTTAATTAACCATTGGATATAAATTGCGCTCCAGAAATGACCAGGAAAAATTTACTCGTATGTGGTATAGAAAACATTGTGTTTTTTACTGAATATAAAAGCACAAACACCATTAACTAACCATTGAATATAAATTATGCTCCAGAAATCACCAGGAAAAATTTACTCGTATGTGGTATAGAAAACACCGCGTTTTTTACTGAATATAAAAGCACAAACAGGCTTAAAGGGGTGTTATCGTTTCTTTAAATGGTCTTCAGAATAAGGGGACAGTGAAAACAAGCAACTTTGCAATTGGATGTCATTAGCAAAGCTGCCTTGTTCTTACAGTGTCCCTTATCTTGTGTTTTTATTTACACTGATATCCAGTGTGGGTCTAATCCCTCCTGATCCCTCCTCCTTGCAATTAACTAGCTGAGAGCTCATTTACATTCTGTACAGCCCCTGGGTCGATTCAAGGAGCTGTGTGTCTGACTCAGAGTTAGGGGCCGTAGCATTTTCTGTTTCCACACCTAGCAGAAACAGACTGCAGCAGATTGTACAATGAGAAAACATGACAGTTTTGACCCGGTGCCTAACGCTCCTGCAGACACGCAGATCTGTGCCGTTGTTAGAAAGCTGTAATACATCTCCTGCGGTGAGAGATATTGCCCCAATTAGATTGAATGAAACCCCTTTTTTTTGGGTAGAGAAAATGCGCTTATAAAATAAGGGGTGAAAGGGAAGAGACACAGTGATATGGGGAGAGATAAAGAGGGGGGGGGGGGGGGTCCAGGGGAGCTTGAGGGGGGCCGGGGCCCTCCAATTAAGGAGGGGAAAAAAATTAACCTCCCCCTTCCCAGGGGCTTTGGGGGGGTTTGGGGAGAAGTGTTTTAAATCTTTTCCGAAGAAGAAGGGGGGGATTAAAATTCCCTTTATTTTAAATAAACCCTTTGATTAATAAAAAAAACCTGCTTTTTTCCCAAGAAATCACCCCTGAAAAATGTATTTAAAAATGGGGAAAGTTCAAAAAATTTTATAATTTCGTTTTGTGTTTTTTACTAAATTCAAAGCACAAACACCTTAATTAACATTGGATAAAAATTGGCCCCAAAAATTTACCAGAAAAAAATTTTCCCGTTAGGTGGCCTTAAAAAACCACTGTTATTTTTTTTAAAATAAAAGCACCAAACAGGTTAAATTTCCCCTTGGGTTTAAAAAATGCCCAGGGATCGCACAAAACAAGTGCTTTTTTCCTGATTTTAGAAACCCCTGAAAATTTTTATTCTTTTTCTTCGGGCTATGCAGAGTGAAAAAGTCCCGGTTTCCCTTATTTTGGGGTGAAAGGCGGGAATGCAAGCTCGTGCCCCGCCCGGGGGGGACAAACAAAAATGTAAATGAGCTTTTCACCCAGTAAATGCTTGGAGGGGGGATCCGCCCGGGACGGGAATCAGTGAAAAACAGAACGGGGGGAAGAAAAAGGGAAAAAATTCATGAATACAAGTTTAGCTT
This sequence comes from Phyllomedusa bahiana, assembly GCA_025379985.1. Lineage (NCBI taxonomy): Eukaryota > Metazoa > Chordata > Amphibia > Anura > Hylidae > Phyllomedusa > Phyllomedusa bahiana. Next base: position 31,159 of record JAODAL010043719.1, read on the forward strand.
TGCTTTTGACATCTTTTTGAAAAGGGTTTTTTTTTCCCACTGCCCCCTTTATTTAAAACCATTTAATAAAATTTACCCCCCCTTTAAAAATTAAACCCTTGAATATAAATTGCGCTCCAAAATCACCCGGGGAAAAATTTTTCCTCTTTTTGTGGTATAAAAAAAACCACCGGGTTTTTTTTACTAAAATATAAAAGCACAAACCCCCGTTATTTAAACCCCCTTTGAAATAAAAATTGCGCTCCAAAAATTTCCAAAGGAAAAAAAAATTTACTGGGGTAGGTGGTATAAAAAAACACCGTGTATTTTTTGGAATTTTAAAAAACACAAACACGCTTAAATTAACCCTTTAATAAAGCGCCCAGAAATCACCAGGAAAAATTTACTTCCCGGTTTTTGGTATAGAAAACATGTGTTTTTTACTGTATAAATAAAAGCACAAACCCCTTAAAATTTAACCCTTTTAATACAAAAATTTCGCTCCAGAACTCACCGGAAAAAATGTATTTAGTGGTATAGAAAAAAACTGTGTATTTTACTGAATATAAAAAACACAAAACCGGGTTAATTAATCCTTGAATATAAATTGCGTCCAGAAATGACCAAAGGGGAAAAATTTACTTGTATGTGGTTTTAAAAAAAAACACTGTGTAAATTTTTCTAATATAAAACCCCACACCCGCTTAAATTTTTAACCCTTTTTTAAAATAAAATTTTGCTCCCGAAATGACCATGAAAAATGTACCGTTTTGTGGGTATAAGGAAAAACAAATTTTTTTTCTGAATATTAAAAACACAACCACCCTTTTAAAACCTTGAATAAAATTGCGCCCCCAAGAAAAATTTCCAGGGAAAAAATTTTAAAAACCCGTATGTTGGGGCCCTTTAAAAAAAAATGTGTATTTTTTTTGAATATTTAAAAAAACAAACAGTCTTAATTATTTTCCCTTTTGGGTATAAAAAAAAGGCAGGGGATCGACACAATTTTTGCTGTTTTTCCCGATTGTAGAAGCCTTTTTGTGTTTTTCTGTTTCTTTTGGCTATGCAGAGTGAAAATGTGCCGGTCCCTTTCTTTGAGTGAAAGGCAGGAAAGCAAGCTTTGTGAAATGGCCCCACCAGGGGGGGAACAGAATGTAAATGGCTCTCAGCCAGTGAAAAGCATGGAGGAGGGAACCGCCCAGGACGGTATCATGTAAAACAGAAAAGGGAAAATAAAGGAAAAAATGGCAAAAAGAAATTTTTTTAATTTCAAAGTTTTGTTTTTCACGTCCCCCTTTATTTGAAAACCATTTAAGAAAAAGATACAACCCCTTTAATTTAACCCCTTTGAATATAAATTGCGCCCAGAAAAAGACCAGGAAATATTTAAATCTATTGAGATAGGGAAAATGCACTGTATTTTACTGAATTTAAATCACAAACACCTCAATTAACCCTTGAATATAAAATTTCGCTTTCCCCAAAAAAAACAGGAAAATTTTTTTGTATGTGTAAAGAAAACACCGCTTTTTTTAATTTATAAAAGCCAAAACGCTTAATTAACCCCTTTTAAAAAAAAAGTCTCCAAAATGACCAAAAAAAATTTTTCCCCTAGTGGAAAAAAAACTTTGTTTTTTATAAAAATAAAAAACCCCCCCTTAAAACCCCTTAAAAAATTTGCCAGAAACACCCAAAAAATTTACTTTTTTGGATAAAAAACCCCCATTTTTTTAATACAAAAAGCAAAACCCTTTTAACCGAAAAAAATTGGCCTCCAAATCACCGGGGAAAAATTTTATGTATGGGTTAAAAAACATGGATTTTTTTTGAATTTTAAAAAAAACCCAAAAAACCGGGTTAAAAAAATTGGGTAAAAATTGCCTCCGAAATTTACAGGGGAAAAATTTATGTATTTGTGATAAAAACATTTTTTTTTTACGAATTAAAAGCAAAAACACCTTTTAAAACCAGTTAAATTTGCTCCAAAAACCAGGGAAAAAATTTTTTTTATGTGGTAAGAAAACAGGGTTTTTTTACTGAATATAAAAACACAAAACACTTTTTTAACCCTTTTAATAAAATTGGCCGGGAAATACCCGGAAAAATTTTCGTATGTGGTTAAAAAAATTTGTTTTATTTTACTGTTAAAAAACACAAAAAGCTTAATTAACCCTTGAAATAAAATCGCTCCAAAAACCCCGAAAAAATTAAAAAATTGATTGGCGTTTTAAAAAAACATGGTATTTTATGATAAAAAGCACAAACAGGGTTAATTTAACCCCGGATATAAAAGCGGGGGGATCGACAACAATTGTGCGTTTCCTAATTGTAAAGCCCTGTAGGTTATTTGTTTTTTTCTGGGTATGCAGAGTGAAAAAAGTGCCGGTCCCCCTTTCTTTGAGTAAAGGCGGAAAGCAAGCTCTGGAAAAGGGCCCCGGGGGAACAG
>JAODAL010043720.1:0-33583 GCA_025379985.1 Phyllomedusa bahiana
GGGTTTTCATACAAAACGCTGATTTACACTGCTTTAAAGCTTTTTGAATGGCCTTCAGCGCCAACTTTTAAACATGTTGCCCTTTTCACTTTTTCATTACTACTTCCACCACTAATGATGCTAAAATAAAAAATACAATAACATTAAAAGATACATATTAAAGTATAAAAAAATCAACAATATTTTTTTCCTAATAAAATGACCCTAGGAGGAAGAGGAGAGAGACTGTGTGTATCTGTGCCTTACAGACTGTGAGCCTCAGGGACTGAATGCATCAGCAATGCATGGAGAAAGCTCTGTATGAAGAGGGAGCGATAAATAGCTAATAGTAAATTAATAGAAATAACAAATAATACAATATGTGAGTACAAAATACAATTCTAATAATAAAAATACAAGTAATAAAATAGTAATATTAATAATAATACAGTCAAATAAATAATAACACCCTATTGAAAAATTTACCCTACAGAAAAAGAGAGAAAATGCCAGAAAAGTAGTTTGTGTATTCAGATTGCATTCCCCCAGGACTGATCTGAGTACAATATTTGTAGAACACGAGGAATATATCAGTATAAATGGGAAGCAAATAAACAACAATAATAATTACCAATAATAATGATAGTAATAATAAAATAATAATAATACTAAAGCAATTATATTAATAATTGAAATATTAGTAGTAAAGGTAATAATAATAAAAGTAATTATAATAATGCAAAGATAACAACAATAAAAGTAGCAGTAGTAATAATAATAATAACAATAATAATAAAGTAGTATTCATAATAATAAAATATAACAATAAAGCAATGATAAAATTCATAAAAATAAAAGAATAAAAAATCCATAAAAAAAAAAAAGTAAAAAATAATAAAAAATAATAATAAAAGAAATAATAATAATACAAAGTACTAATAAGTAAAAAACAACAATAAGTAAAAAAAAACATTAATAATAATAAAAATTAAATTAACCCTTAAAACAAAAAATATAAAAAAATTTTTAATAAAATATTAAATAAAAATTTAAATTAAAATTTAGCAGTAGTATAAAAAATAAAATAATACAAAAATAAGAACAATAAAAAAATTAAATTTAAATTATTTAATTAAAAATAAAAAACAGTAATAGAAAAAATTAAAAAAAAGAATAATAATAAAAGTAGTAATAATAATATTAATACAAAGTAATAATAAGCAAAAAAACAATAACAATAATAATAATGATTAATATGACAGTAAAATAAAGCTAATAGCAAATATGATAAATAAGTAAAAAAAAAAATGCTACTACCAATCATTATAATTCTGATTGCCAGATTGGAGTCGGGAAGGATTTAGTCCCTAAAATGAGGACAGTTGGCTTCTGAATCGATGGATGTCTACACCGATGCCAGATGTGTGTTTTTTCCTACTTCCCTCCCCGTTCCTGGGCAATTTGTGCCACTAATTTTGGTGCCAAATATGCAAATGAAAAGCTTGTCATGGTTGTTTTTCGATCCTCCCACTTGACAGATTAGCTTCTCATTTTCATTCGAGCCCAAAATTTTTGGGTTTTGTTCTTCCTATCTGGTAAATCTGATGTGTAATCCTCAGCAAAAATTTTGGGGAACTCTTGTTCTTGCTGGGGATTTTCCCTTAAGGGAGGGGGTTTTTTCATTTTGATTTAGATGCTGCTCAGTCCCAGGAGGAGGCTTCAGAGACTGGACAGGTCCGCTCTTTATTTTCTACGCCATGAATTTGAAATCCTCGATGTGGAAAATCTGCACAGTGTGAACTACAGCACAGAACGGACAATCAAATGGATGGGAGTCACATCGCTTGAGGATTTTGATGACGCCGAGGTGGAATCCATGTTGTGAACTTACCCCTGGAGCCACTGATTGCACAGGAACAGGAGGAGTAGGCAAATAACAGATCTGGCATCAATACCTACATGTGTGGGACCAACTCAATTTTTTGTAACAGGTCATGTAGACTCCTCGAGAAACGGGACTTTTTATTTTATATACATAAGAGATTACAGGGATTGTCATCAGTCACATTGCTCCCTGTCTCCGTTGGGGCTCACAGTCTAAATTACAACCCATCTGTCTGCTTTGAAGTGTGGGAAAAACCCGATAAAAAACCGAAAAAAAAATGGGGGGAGAAACATACAAACTCCTTTGAGATGTTTTTTCTCCCCTTGGATTTTAAAAACCCGGGTCTCGCCCGATAAAAAACTGTGCTAACCCCTTTACCACATGCCAACCCCTAAACTACTGCTATACTGTGCTAACCATGAGCCACTGTGCTACACGGCTAACCACTGGCCACTGTGCTGCCTGTGCTAACCCCTGAAACCCCTGTGCTGCACTGTGGTAACCACTGAGCCACTGTGCGACCCCTGTGCTAAACCCCGTGCCCTCATGCTGCACTGTGCTAACCACTGACCCCTTGCTACACTGTGCTAACCACTGAGGGCATGTCTAACCACTGAGCCACTGTGCGACACTGGGCTAACCCCCTGAGCCATCAGCTGCACTGTGCTAACCCCCTGAGCCACGTGTCACGTTCTAACCCCTTTAGACCTGTGCTAACCCCTGACCCCTTTTGCTACACGTGCACCCCTGAGACACTTGTTAACTGTGCTAACCAGAGCCCCCGTACCCCACTGTGCATCCCCTGCGCCCCCATTATGTGCTAACCCCCGAGTACCATGCTTTAATTTTCTAAAACCACTTACGGCCCCCGGGTCACTGTGATAGCCACGACACCATGTACAAAGAGGGGGTAGCCACTGTTCTATCATGTTACACTGTGCTAACCACTGAGCCACCATGCTGCTCTGTGCTAACCACTCACCTACCATGCTACACTGTGCTATCCACTAAGCCACCCTGCTACACTGTTCTAGCCACTGAGCCACCATACTACACTGTGCTAACCACTGACCTGCCATGCTACAGTGTACTAACATACTGACCAACCATGCTACACTTTTCTAACCACTCAGCCACCATGCTACACTTTTCTAACCACTGAGCCTCCGTGCTATACTGTGCTAACCACTAAGCTACCATGCTTCACTGTGCTAACCACTGAGCCACCGTGCTATACTGTGCTAACCACTGAGCCACCGTGCCTCACTGTGCTAACCACTGAGCCTTCGTGTTACCCTGTGCTAACCACCAAGCTACCATGCTACACTGTGCTAGCCACTGTGCTGCATTGTGCTAACCACTGAGCCTCCATGCTATCCTGTGCTAACCACTGAGCCAACATGCTGCACCGCGCTAACCACTGAGCCTCAATGCTACACTGAGCAAAACACGTAGCATTTGTGCAACACTGCATACTGCACTGCGCTAACCACTCACCAACCAAGCTACACTGAGCTAACTACAGATCAACCATGAAACATCGTATAAACCACTGAGCACCATGCAACCATGCGCAAAACACTGAGCCATCGTACTGCACTCTGGCAACTACTGAGTCACCATGCTACCATATGCTAACCACTGAGCTACCATGCTACATTGTGTTACTGATAACCACTGCTGCACTGCAAAGAGGCTCACTAGTGGTTATTAATCAACATGGCATGCTGGGAATTGTAGTTTCAAGATACATAAAACATAACTTTTAATAAAAATAAATAAGAATTGAGAAAGAAAACGAAAAGACACCCCCAAAATTACCCTATCAAAGACCTGTCTGCCTCAAAAATGGGAAATCGCCCCAATAAGGGCGCCCCCACACTGGAACCTAAACTAACCCTGTCCCTAGCTACATCTAAAATGAAAAAAAAAAAAACACATATACCACAAAAAGGGGTGCACAAACAAAAAAAGTGCTGTGATAAATAACATACCCAAAAGACAATATACGTTTGATGTTCAATAATACTATGAATTGATGAGCGTTTATAGGAAGATGATCACTAACGCATAAAAATTCCAATATTCCAACGCGTTTCCCCCTAGATACTATTACTGCTTGGAAATGTCTCAGTAATCAGATAGCGGGATCTGTACCCTGACTTATCCTGGACCCCGTCCTTATCTTACCAGCCCTGTTTTCCATATTAAGGAGTGAGTTATATTTATTGCATACATCTTTTTGTTTTTTCCTTAGATGTTCCGTATTGTTGTTATCAAAGCAATTTTTCCCTGATGAACCCCAGTATCTAGGGGGGAAACGGTTGGAATATTGGAATATTTATGCGTTATTGATCATCTTCCTATGACGCATCATCAATTCATAGTATTATTGAACATCAAAAGTATATTGTTCTGTTGTATTGTTATTTATAACAGCACCTTTTTTTGTTTTTTGCACTCCATTTGGGGTTTATATGTGTTTTTCTTTTTTTCATTTAGATGTGGGTAGGGACAGGGTTAGTTTAGGTTCCCAGTGTGGGGGCCCCCTTATTGGGGCGATTTCCCCATTTTTGAGGCAGCAGGTCTTTGTTTGGGTTTATATTTGAGGGTGTCTTTTCGTTTTCTTTCTCATTTCTTATTTATTTTTTTTAAAAGTTATGTTTTATGTATCTTTATTCTAGGTGTTATACCTGTAGTTGTTTTGGTTTATAAATTGTATTGGTATACCCAGAACTTCATTTCATTATATCAAGGGTTCTCTACACCTATACATCGTGCTTAAGTAGAGTACATGGTAGTGTTTGAATTGTAGTTTCACAAAGGCTGGGGAGCTACAGGTTGGCGACAGGGGCGTAACTACCGGGGTAGCAGGGGTAGCAGTTGCTCCGGGGCCCGTGCGCTTAGGGGGGCCCGCGCCCCGGTAATGCCGCTCCCGGGCCCGCCGGTGGTGAACATACTAGTTCATTGCGGCGGGCGGGCGGGGAGCAGCGGGGCCCGGCGCATCCCGCCTCTGAACGCCCGGGCCCTCGGGCCCGAGCGTTCAGAGGCAGCGCTACCCGGAGGTAGCAGAATGGAGCGCCTATCGCTCCGCTCTGCTACTTCCCCTGCCGGCTCTCTGTGATCACATGGGCACGCGCGGTGACGTTACATCACCGCGCCGCCCGCACTGAGCAGAGAGACTGCAGCGCGACGCATCGGGGGAGTGTGGACCGAGGTAAGTAAACTATTTCTTATTTTACCTGCCTGCATAAACCCCCCTGTATAAAGCCCCCCCTAAGCCTGCCTGTATAAACCCCCCTGTATTAAGCCCCCTTAAGCCTGCCTGCATAAACCCCCCTGTATAAACCCCCCCTAAGCCTGCCTTTATAAACTCCCCTTTATAAACCCCCCCCCCTCAGCCTGCCTGTATAATCTCCCCTGAATATAGCCCCCCCTAAGCCTGCCTGTATAAACCCCCTGTATAAAGCCCCCCTAACCCTGCCTGTATAAACCCCCCTGTATAAAACCCCCCCTAAGCCTGCCTGTATAAACCCCCCTGTATAAAGCCCCCCTAAGCCTGCCTGTATAAACCCCCCTGTATAAAGCCCCCCTAAGCCTGCCTGTATAAACCCCCCTGTATAAAGCCCACCCTAAGCCTGCCTGTATAAACCCACCTGTATAAAGCCCCCCTAAGCCTGCCTGTATAAACCCCCTGTATAATGCCCCCCAAAGGGCCTGCCTTTTTATAAACCCCTGTATAAAGCCCCCCTAAGCCTGCCTGTATAAACCCCCCTGTATAAAGCCCACCCTAAGCCTGCCTGTATAAATCCCCCTGTATAAAGGCCACCCCCCTAAGCCTGCCTGTATAAACCCCCCTGTATAATGCCCCCACTAAGCCTGCCTGTATAAAGCCCCCCTGTATAAAGCCCCCTAAGCCTGTCTGTATAATGCCCCTTAAGCCTGCCTGTATACCCTCTAAGCCTGCCTGTATACCCTCTAAGCCTGCCTGTATACACCAAAGCCTGCCTGTATACCCCCTAAGCCTGCCTGTATAAAGCCCCCTAAAGCCTGCCTGTATACCCTCTAAGCCTGCCTGTATACACCTAAGCCTGCCTGTATAAAGTCCCCTAAGCCTGCCTGTATACCCTCTAAGCCTGCCTGTATACCCCTAAGCCTGCCTGTTTAACCCTAAGCCTCCCTTTATATACCCCCTAAGCCTGCCTATATACCCCCTAAGCCTGCCTGTATACCCCTAAGCTTGCCTGTATAAAGCCCCCTCAGCCGGCCTGTATACCTCAAAGCCTGCCTGTATACACCTAAGCCTGCCTGTATAAAGTCCCCTAAGCCTGCCTGTATACCCTCTAAGCCCTCCTGTATACCCCCTAAGCCTGCCTGTATACCCTCTAAGCCTGCCTACATACCCCCTAAGCCTGCCTATATACCCCCTAGCCTGCCTTTATACCCCCCTAGCCTGCCTTTATACCCCCTAGCTTGCCTGCCTACATACCCCCAGCCTGCCTGCCTAGATACCCCCCAGTCTGCCTGCCTAGATACCCCCCAGCCCGCCTGCCTAGATACCCCCCAGCCTGCCTGCTTAGATACCCCCCAGCCTGCCTATATAGCTCTGTCTGCCTGCCTGAATAGCCCTATAGCTACCGTGAAGCCTGTCTGCCTATATAGCCCCTTTAGCCCCAAAAGCTTGCCTACCTATGTAGCCCCCGAAGCCTGCCCTGTCTATTTATATGGGGGCCCCTTTAGTACCTAAAACCCTACCTATATGGCCCCTATAGCCCACCTAACCCCTGTCTACCTGTATGGCTCCCTATAGCTACCTAAACCCTGCCTGCCTATATGGGCACTCTATTGGCTACCTAAACCTTGCATATTTGGGGTACCATATAGCCTATCTAAACCCTGCTTGCCTAAATGAACCCCATATAGCCAGGGGGGAAGGTGCTGGAAAAGTCAGGATTCTAAGATATTTGTGTCTAAATCTGCAGGGACAAGCGGCCGGGAGACGTCATCAAGATGGTGGACTGGACCGGATGCAGAACAAAGGGGAAAGTCAACGACTGGTCAGAGAGACGTCACCCGTGAGTCACAAGATTTTAACTTTCACTGTAATCACTTATATGTTTAAAGAGGGCCCGTGTACAATGGTGGGCTTACCCCTATATGGTCACTGTGTGTAGGAAAAATACAGTCTGTAGAGCCTGTGTACACTGGTGTCTACCCCTATATGGTCATTGTATTGTGGTTATATACAGTCTTTCAGAGCCTGTGTTTCAAATGGTGTCTACCACTATATGGTCACTGTATGGAGGTACTATACAGTCTCCAGAGCCTTTGTAGACTGGTGTCTACCACTATATGGTCATTGTATGGTGGTTATATACAGTCTGCAGAGCCTATGTCACTGGTGTCTACCACTAGATGATCATTGTATGGTGGTTTATACAGTCTGCAGAGCCTGTGTACACTGGTGTCTACCCCTATATGGTCACTGTATGGAGGTAATATACAGTCCCCGCAGGCCTGTGTACCACTGGTGTTACCAAATATATAGTACTTTTATGGAGGTAATATACATTTTGCAGCGCCCGTGTACACTGGGGTCTATCACTATATGGTCACTGTAGGAGGTAAATTACAGTCCAAGCCTGTGTACAAATGGTGTCTTACCAAATATATGGTTCACTGTATGGAGGTAATATACAGTCCTGTAGAGCCTGTGTACAAATGGTGTTACCACTTATGGTCATTGTATGGTGGTTATATACAGTCTGTAGAGCCTGTGTACACTGCTATCTACCACTATATGGTCACTGTATGGGGGTAATATTCAGTCTGCAGAGCCTTTGTACACTGGTGTCTACCACTATATGGTCAATGTATGGTGGTTATATCCAGTCTGCAGCGCCTGTGTACACTGGTATATACCACTATATGGTCACTGTATGGCGGTACTATTGGTCTTTGCGTACTGATCAGTAATAGTGTAGGGGTATTATTCAGTCACTATGTGGTGGTAATTTGTGGTCATGTTCTGGCGGTATAATCAGGTTCCTATGTAGTAGGGTTATTGGTAATATTGGTTTTGGTATAGGGGATTTGTTTGGTAGCAGTATGATGGTGATATGTATGGTGAGTTATTTGGCCCTTGTATTATCTAAATTATCTAACAGCATGTCATGGTACATGGTCTAGGTCAGGGAGGTGGGCGAGGAGGGGGGGGGAGAGTAGGGGGCCCTCCAAAAGTTTGCTTTGGGGCCCTGGCTTCTCTAGTTACGCCCCTGGTTGGAGACAATGGTAAATAGAATAATATTCCGTTACTTTGGAGCTGTATGGAGTTTGAGCACTGTCCAGCTGCTGGTCACCTCCACAGCACTTCATCAGATGTCTCTGGAAGCAATGCAGGCAGCACAGCTGTTTACCAACCAACATGTCATATATATGAAGAGCAAGCACAGACAGGGAGAGAAGCTAAAATGCAGGAGAGGAGAGGTGTGAGAGACAGAGTAAACCAGCAATCTTCTTAGGAGGCTTCCTGCACAAAGCAGGGATTAAACACACACTCACAGCTCCAAGTAATGCTCTGCTCCTGACCTAGAGGTCACACGCAGCTAAATTGCTGCAGATACATGTAAAGCTTATTTTTACCATTGTCAACCCACTTGGAATTCTGAAAACAAATGAAATCTGGCTAAAATGAGTCCTAAAGGCAGTGGATACAAGGAGGAAGCACCAGGAGCTGCTGACCCATGGGAAATAATTGCATGAAACCCAAAAGGAAGCTAAAGTGAGGTCCAGATGGACAGAGGACCCACATAGCAGAGAATGTTACCTCTAAAATGAAAGTGCTATATTACTGGATCCTGGGTCCATTGATATGGAAATTGCTGGCTTCTTAACTGAAGATCAAGGAAAGAAAGCTGGTGGATAGAGGACCCTGGAGGAAGGAAAGGGCTCCCTGCACTGGACAGTGGCCCCCAGAGACAAGATATGAGAGGGGCACACAAGTGGACACAACAAGACGACCAGAACCTTGCAGGGAGCTGTCCTGGGTGCTGAAACTTTCAACTTGGAGACTTCTAAGGGTTAAAAGAGGAGGCGATCTTTCTATAATGTCCTGTACACAAAGTTTATAATGGGCTCTTGAAGGGTAAGTGAATGTCTCTAGCAACCCTTGTGTGGTCTGCAGTGTATCCCATAGTATATAATATATTTGATATCCCATAACAAATGCTACATAAGCATTCAATATATCCCATAGGATTCCACAGCCACATATAATATATCTTATAGTATTCTATAGTCTGCAATATATAATAGATCCCATAGTATTCTATAGTCTGCAATATATAATATATCCCATAGTATTCTATAGTCTGCAATATATAATATATATCCCATAGTATTCTATAGTCTGCAATATATAATATATCCCATAGTATTCCACAGCCACATATAATATATCTTATAGTACTATATAGTCTATAATATATAATAGATCCCATAGTATTCCACAGCCACATATAATATATCTTATAGTACTATATAGTCTATAATATATAATAGATCCCATAGTATTCCACAGCCACATATAATATATCCCATAGTGTTCTATAACCTGCAAGATATAATATATCTTACAGTATTCTATAGTCTGCAATATATAATATATCCCATATACAATATATCACATAGCATAAAATATTGATACATACAATATATATATATCTCATAGTATTCTACAGTCTATCATTTACTCCATAGTATTCAATAGTGTGCAATGTATATCTCATATTATTCTATAGTCTACCATATACAACATATCACATAGCATACACTATATATACATATATCACATAGTATACAATATACATACATATAATATATCACATAAAATACAGTATATATACACATATAATATATCACATAGCACACAATATATATGTATACAATATATCACATAACATACTATATATACAATTTATCATATAACATACTATATATATATATATATATCACTTAGCATACAATACATATACATATAATATATCACATAGCATACAATACATATACATATAATATATCACATAGCACACAATATACACATGCAATATATCACATAGCATACAATACATATAATATATCACATAGCACACTATATATAATATATAACATAGCATACTATATATATATATACATCTAATATATCACATAGCACACAATATATACAATATATCATATAACATACTATATATATATATATATATATATATATATATATATATATATATATATATCACATAGCATACAATACATATACAATATAATATATCACATAGCATACAATATACACATACAATATATATTCATATGCAGACAAGGGGGATCATATCTAGGTGGCAGTGCAGTTGGCATCACTGCTTCTATCATATAATGATTTAGAGAGACAAAAATACTGATATTGCAGAGATGTAATTAAAAAAAGCAAATTAAAATAACTACTGCTAGTACTACGTCCCCTATTACTACTGCACATAATATTAAATAATCATATGCAAAATTATAATAACCTAATAAAAGTAGTTATAATGATAACATAGTAAAAATGATGCACAATAATATGCAAAAATATAATAGAAATTATAATAGTAACAAAGTAGATTATTACTATTGTGCAAAATATAGTATATATATACGATTATATATGTATGTATCTCAAACAATAGAAAGAGAGCAGCACAGCCAATGAAAAAATGTAGCACAGGTACCAGCGATATATAACCCACTTCATAGGCCCCACAATATATCAAGGAAAGTTACAGCACTCGCGAATGAAAAAGAGGCAAAAAGCTTTATTCCATTATGTCCAGAGGTGATATTTTGGCTCATATAAGTTTTTTTCAAGCATTGAAACAGTGGTCACACAAAGTATTTAAGGGGGTGTACACATACATATTCAAATGTGTGAATAATTAATTATGCAAATGACAGAATATCAAAAATATCAAAATCTGCCGACGTGCTCAGTGGGCTGTGCTTTTGTGTATTCCACTTTGCATAAAAAATTGATGCTTAAGTCAAGGGAGGAGGAGTTCATTCCGCTCCTATGGATTTTCATGTTTATATATGGATTATTTTATATATAGAATCTTTAACTCATATTCTAATGCCTTAACACTTGATCATCCTGATTTTTTGGACTAAAATTACATTATTTTGATAGTTTTGACATTCTGTAATTTGCATAATTATTCACAAATTTGAAAATGTATGCGCGCACCCCTTTGTGTGACCACCGTTTCAAAGCTTGAGAAACGTCACCTTTGGACATAATGGAATACATTTTTTTGCTTTTTTTCATTTGTAAGTGCTGCGACTTTCCTTGAGCTATATTTATAATAATATGCAAAAATGTAATAACCTAATAACAGTAACTATGATAACATAGTAAAAAGTGTAAAAACACAATCATAATATAGAATAATAATATACAAAGATATAGTTACCCAATAATAGTAATATTAATTTTAAAAGTATACTACTACTAGTACAACTTCTACTACTAATACACATAATATGAACTAATAATATACAAGAATATAATTACCTTATAATAATAATTATAATAATAGTAACATAGTAATAAAGTATACAACTAGTAGTACTTCCACTACTGCTACTACTATGCATAATATAAAATAAAGATATGCAAAAATGTAATAACCTAATAATTGTAAATATGGTAATATTACGTAAAAAGTGTACTAACATGATGCATAATATAGAATAATAATATGCAAAGATATAGTTTCAAAATAATAGTAATTTTATTGTAACATGGTAATAAAGTATAGTACACTAGTACAACTTCTACTACTAATACACATAATATGAACTAATCATATACAAGAATATAACTACCTTATAATAGTTATTATAAGAGTAACACAGTAATAACGTATACTAAAACTAGTACTATTACTACTACTTCTACTATTACTATGCATAATATGAAAAAAAATATGCAAAAATGTAATAACCTAATAATAGTAAATATGATAATAACATGGTAAAAAGTGTAAAAACACAATGCATAATATAGAATAATAATATACAAAGATATAGTAACTCAATAATAGTAATTTTATTGTAAAATAGTAATAAACTATACTACTACTATGCATAATATAAAATAAAAATATGCAAAAATATAATTAACTAATAATAGTAATTAGAATAGTAATGAGGTTATAAAGTAAACTACTACTTCATATAAATTAGTAATGTTCGAAAAACAATAACCTAATCTAATGAAATTATAGCAGATATAACAAAGTAATAAAGTAGACTACTACTGAACAAAATAGAAATAATAATAATAATAATAAATGATAATAATAATAATATTCAAAAATTATAATAACCTAATAAAAGATAATAAAGTAACAATAAAAATAGTAACAGTGCATAGGAATACAAGATACCACTAAGTATATTATTACTAAAGATAATATAAAATAATAATTTGCAAAAAATACAATAACCTAATAAAAAAAATAATCAAATCATTAACAATTATAACGAGAGTAATCACAATAATGATAAATATAGAAGAAAACAGAACCATTAAAACCAGTTGCTCAGCCTCCGCCCTGAATTCTTACACAATCATGGATTAGTGGTGGTGACAGATGTCACAATTACGGAATCGGTGCTTTGTAGTCAGCGCTCAGATTTATGACCCATAAAGGATTTTTAGGAGTGAAATTGATCAGACACTTATTGCTTTACAATACTCTATGTTATCTGATATGTAATCCTGGCAGGTTACAGAGCTGTATACTGAGAGCTCCTTCCTTTCTCTTCTTCCGCCACATGTACATAAATCCATTTTTTTTTCTATTGGTTAGAACTTTCTGGGAAGGCTGAGTCACCAGCAATATGGCCGCCATGAGAGCCTAAGCCTAGGGGTTGTGGTGGGGAGGAGTAGTCCGCCTAGGTATGCAGTGATAAATCATGTATACTCCAGTGACGGCCCTGGGACATTGAGGTAGACACCATCTTGGTTTTCTTCCCAGCTGAGGAGCTTACAATCATATAGGGCCACATGTATGAAACTGTTTAGGTCTAAAACTCACTCTTTTGCCCATAGTAACCTATGGGCAAAAAAGTGAGTTTTAGACCTAAATAGGTTCATACATGTGGCCCATGGTGTCACAATGTGACGTTATTAGTAAGTTGCCCATGACAGTATAGTGCAGAGTCTATGGCGGCACATGAGTTCCTGTAGTGCTGCCATATGCTGCATCATACGGCTCTGTATGGCTTATCATCCCCAGTGCATCCAATAGGCCAAGCTGCAGTCTTGCAACAATAAATGTGTCACATAAAAGCCTCCAAACACCTCAACATGAGATCAAAGGCACCTGGGTCCTGTATTGGGGTCACATTGGAGAAGTAATGCAGTCGTAGCATGAGCCCCTGTAGTGAAATAATTTCTAATACTTCTATATTGTACCATGCTGCCAAACCACACAGAAGCTGCAGCAGTGTGTATATAGACATAAGTGTTACACAACAGACAAGATGGCGTCTCCTGGATCGGAAGATCGGACATAGATAGGCTGCAAGGACAGCATTTCAGTTCCATCACTTTAAGGAGGGGATCACACAGTCCCTGCCAGGAGGGGCACATAGTCCCTGCCAGGAGGGGATCACACAGTCCCTGCCAGGAGGGGCACACAGTCCCTGCCAGGAGGGGATCACACAGTCCCTGCCAGGAGGGGATCACACAGTCCCTGCAAGGAGGGGATCACACAGTCCCTGGAAGGAGGGGATCACACAGTCCCTGCCAGGATGGATCACACAGTCCCTGGAAGGAGGGGATCACACAGTCCCTGCCAGGATGGATCACACAGTCCCTGCCAGGAGGAGATCACACAGTCCCTTCCAGGAGGGATCACACAGTCCCTGCCAGGAGGGGATCACACAGTCTGTGCCAGGAGGAGATAACACAGTCCCTGCCAGGATGGATCACACAGTCCCTGCCAGGAGGGGATAACACAGTCCCTGTCAGGATGGATCACACAGTCCCTGCCAGGAGGGGATAACACAGTCCCTGTCTGGATGGATCACACAGTCCCTGCCAGGAGGGGATCACACAGTTCCTGGAAGTGGGGGGGGGTCACACAGTCTGTGCCAGGAGGAGATAACACAGTCCCTGCCAGGATGGATCACACAGTCCCTGCCAGGAGGGGATAACACAGTCCCTGTCAGGATGGATCACACAGTCCCTGCCAGGAGGGGATCACACAGTCCCTGTCAGGAGGGGATAACACAGTCCCTGTCAGGATGGATCACACAGTCCCTGCCAGGAGGGGATAACACAGTCCCTGTCAGGAGGGGATCACACAGTCCCTGCCAGGATGGATCACACAGTCCCTGCCAGGAGGGGATCACACAGTCCCTGCCAGGAGGGATCACACAGTCCCTGCCAGGAGGGGATCACACAGTCGCTGCCAGGAGGTGATCACACAGTCCCAGCCAGGAGGGGATCACACAGTCCCTGGAAGGAGGGGATCACACAGTCGCTGTCAGGAGGGGATCACACAGTCCCTGCCAGGAGGGGATCACACAGTCCCTGTCAGGAGGGGATCACACAGTCCCTGCCAGGAGGGGATCACACAGTCCCTGTCAGGAGGGGATCACACAGTCCCTGCCAGGAGGGGATCACACAGTCCGTGCCAGGAGGGGATCACACTATCTCCAGCCTGTAAGGTTCTTGCACAGTTCTTTATATACCTACCTTACATGACAGGCTTAGCTATAGCGGCTTATCTCAATGTATGGTAGTATATACCTGTAAACAATGCAGTTACCATACAATGGTCATACACCAGATCTACACAGTGAGGGGCGGCCACCAGTGACTCATGGGTGACACCTATTCTGATAATAGTTGTTCGCTTTTCCTTCTCTTCCATCTACAAACTCCCCAACTTACTGCTATTCCCATGTCCCTCTCAGTTTCCCCACCCAGTCCCTTTATTTGTGCCCTATAGTAATAATAGCCCCTTTGTGCCCCCCCATAAAGTAATAGTTGGCCCATAATTAAAAAAAATCGTTTTTGGTCCCCCCACATAAATACCTCCTCTATGCCACCATAGTAATAATCCCTCTTTGTGTCTCCAAAAGCAATTGTGCCCCTTCAATGTCTACCCAAAGAAAAATAGCCCCCTTTGTATTCCTACAAAATATTTATACCTCCTGTTTGAATCCACAAGGTAATAGTGACCTCTATGTGCCACCCAAAACAATACTAACCCTTTGTGCCCAAAGGGGTATGATAGTGTGCCAACAGCCTTTTTTCCATATATGCCCCCAGTCTTGTCCTCCACACAATAATAGTGCCCCCTTTGTGCATTTTGAAATATTACATCTTAACACTCACCTAACCCGAGTCTAGTGGAGCGGCTCTAACCCTGTGGTGAGCTCAGAGGAGGAGGAGCGGGAGGACAACATTGCATTTTGTAGGCAGTTTCGGGATCTGTAGGCCACACACTTAAGATGTCCCATCCGTCTACAAAATGAATAGCTCCCCCGCTATATCTGCAATCAGTGAAAGCCGATACAGCAGAATGTGGTGGCCGCCTGGTACTTTCTGGATCATGTGCCGGCCATAGCTGCACTCAGTGCCAGACTAGGGTTCCTGAGGCCCATCGTACCCAAGGGCCACTATGGGTTTTCCCTGTTCCCCTGTGGGCCTGTTTGAGCCTGGCAGCACCAAGCTCAGATACCACATGATGGGAGACCACTAAATTCTTATGAAGATGACCCCTGCCATACTGATAGTCTTGAGAAGATAATTCCAATGTGACAACCAATATGGCTGCACTTCCTGGTGAGTCAAAAAGAAAAATCTGTAATATGTCTGATAGGAAATGAAACATTGTTACTAAACTTCGACTGCGGCTCTAACTCCTGATTTACCAATAGATGGAAGGTTTTATACTTTATATCTCATTTCAAGGCAAAGGGTGTGGGGTATATACAAACCTAATCTCGACCCTACTAACTATAACCCTACTTCTTCTACTAACCCCAACCCTACTAACTGTAACTCTAATCATAACACTACTAACTCTAACCCTTCTACTTGTCCTAATCCTACGAACCCTATTACTAACCCTAAACATAGTAACTGTAACCCTAATACTTCTACTAACCCTACGACCTGTAAGTCTAACCCTACTACTAAACCTAATAACCATAACCGTTACTATAGTCCTAACCCTTCTAACTGTAGCCATAATCCTACTAACCCTTCTACTAGCTCTAATCTTAACCCTACTAATCCGAAAACTTCTACTAACCCTAAACATACTAACTGTAACCCTAATACTTATACTAAGCCTAACCCTATGACCTGTAACTCTAACCCTACTACTAAACCTAATAACCATAACCGTTACTATAGCCCTAACCCTTCTAACTGTAACCATAACCATACTAACCCTTCTACTAGCTCTAATCTTAACACTACTAATCCGAAAACTTCTACTAACCCTAAACATACTAACTGTAACCCTAATACTTCTACTAACCCTATGACCTGTAACTCTAACCCTACTACTAAACCTAATAACCATAACCGTTACTATAGCCCTAACCCTTCTAACTGTAACCATAACCATACTAACCCTTCTACAGCTCTAATCTTAACACTACTAATCCGAAAACTTCTACTAACCCTAAACATACTAATTGTAACCCTAATACTTCTACTAAGCCTAACCCTACGACCTGTAACTCTAACCCTACTACTAAACCTAATAACCATAACCTTTACTATAGCCCTAACCCTACTAACTACAGTATAACCGTTACCTTAACCCTGTCAACCCTAACTCTTAATCTTAACCCTACTATAACTAATTCTACCCTACTACAAACCCCACCCCAAAATGGACAAGGCATTCCATGGACGTTCCTGAGAGGGCTAAATTCTTTGGGGGGGGGAGCTAAATTATCTCCAATTTGGGAATGAAAAGATTAGCAAGTATGTTGTTTAATGAAGCTCCAGGACCCCAATTCAAAATTGCAATAGGGCCCCATCTACCATGTGCAACTGAGAGTATTATACTGGTGGCTCGTTACCAGGCAGCGGAGTCTATGTGCTCCTCAGGTACCAGGGCCTGGGTATGACTATGGACGGAATAAAGCCCCAAATGTCTCATAGCTTTCTAAGATATTTAGCACCCTTTTTCTATTAAATATATTTGTCTAGTATAAGAAAGACATAGATGGTCTCTTTCAGAAACAGCACCACACCTGTCCACAGGCTGTGTCTGGGATTGCACCTAAGCTCATGATACAGCGATACAAGGCGGGTGGAGCATGATATAGTGATACAGAGGGGTGCAAAAGTCATCCTATCCCTTCAACTGTTTCTCATATTTAAATGTTACAGATGCAAACTTCAGTGTATTTTATTGCTATTTGATGTGATGGAAAAACACAAAGTCGAAGTATTTATAAGGTCTAAAGAAAATGATTTGTGCTTTTCCAAATTTTTGCAACATTAAAAAAATGAAAAGTGCAATGTGCCTATGTGTTCACCCCTGTAGTCAGTACATTGTAGGACCACTCTTATCTGTAGTGACAGCTGCAATCTGTTGGGGAGGTCTTTACAGCTTTGCACATCTAGAGGCTGGAGTGAATTTTTGCAAATTCTTCTTTGGTTAGAAAACGTTTGTGAACGGCAATTTCCAAGTCCTGCCCCAAATTCTCAATGGGATTTATGACTGGACTGGGCCTGTTTGATTGTAACCCATGAATCTGCTGTGATGTCAACGCTTCTATTGTAGCTTTGGCTGTATGTTTAGGGTCGTTGTCCTGCTGGAAGGTGAACCCCAGCCCAAGACTCAAGTCTTCTGATGTCTCTAACAGGTTTTCCTCCAGGGTTGCCTTGTACTTAGCACTAGCCATCAGCTCTGAGCAACTTCCCAATCTCTGCTGACGCCTCCCCAGCATGATACTGCCCCCAACCAGGCTTCACAGTGGGGATGTTGTGTTCAGGGGAATACAGTGCAGTGTTTCCTCCACAAATAACATTTGGCAATTAGGTCTCCTCCGAGCAGAGCCCCTTCTTCCACGTGATGCTTTGTCTCCTACACAGCTTTCTGTAAACAGGACTTGTTATGGCTTTCCCAAAGGGCTTTCTTCCTGCCCCTCTTCCATAAAAGCCAGATTTGTGGAGGACATGACTAATACTCGTCCTGTGGACAGATTCTCCCCCTCTGAGCTGTTGATCTCTGCAGCTCCTCCACAGTGACTCTGCACCCCTTGACTACTTCTCTAATTAGTGCTCTCCTTGTCTGGATTGTCAGTTTAGGCAGAAGACCATGTCTTGGTTGCTTAGCCATACTCATTCCATTTATGGCTGATGAATTGAACAGTGCTCCATGAGAAGTTCAGAGCTTGGGTTATTTATTAAAAACCTAACCCTGCAATACACTTTGCCACAGCTTTTTTTTTTTTTATCATAAAATTTTTATTAAGTTTTCAATTACAGAAAGAAAAAAAGATGAAAATTATCACATTTTAGTACAATCGTAAGCAGTGACGTAACAGTCACATTAAAATCGAAGGAATTCCGACAATCAAAGTAGAAACAAACAAGCAAACAAACATTAAAAACATAACTTGCCACAGTCATTACACTTTGCCACAACTTTATCCCTGAGCTGTCTGGTGTGTTCCTTGGTTTTCATGATGCTGTTTGTTCACTAATGTTCTCTAACAAACCTCTGAGGCCTTCACAAAACAGCTGTAGTTATACTGAGAATAAATTACATACAGATGTGCTCTATTTACTAATTAGGTGACTTCTAAAGGCAATTGGTCACACTGGATTTTATTTAGGGGTATCAGAGTACAGAGGGCTGAATACATAGGCATGCCACACCAGTCCGTTTTTTAATTTGCAAAAGTTTGGATCATTGTATCATTTTCTTTCCACTTCCCAAATACTTGCTACTTTGTGTTGCTCGATCACATAAAATATCAATTAAAAAAATTACAATTTGTGGCTGTAATGATTAACAGTGAGGAACATTTCCAGGACTATGAATACAAGGGGGCATAGCATGATACAGTGATACTCTCTTCTGTGTTTTATGGATTCTTGGGTCATGCAGCGCCCCCTCGGACCTATGGGGTAAATGTATAACTGCAGGCGTATGTTCCATTCTATGCTCTTGTCATTTGCAAAAATGTAATCTTGGTGGCTTTTTGCACCTGTAACATTGCAGACAAATAGGATTAAACACATACAGTCAGTTTCATACATCGCCCATAGGTTACCAGTCACTACTCCTATCGCTGGGGTCAGAGTCTAAGGAAGTGGCGGTATCAGCGAGCGGCCCTGCTCCTAGCCGGTGATAAGCCTGGAGGTGATATACATGGGGGATTTGGTATTCTCACTGCAGCCGGTGAAACTCTCCAACAAATCCTTCATCCTTGTGCTGACAAAGCGATGAGCATTAAGACGATTATAATCCATTCACTTAATTGAGCTGTAGCATGTTCTACGTCAGCCTGTGACCCTCCCCGACTCATCAGGAGGGAGCTACAGTGGGGGAAAAAAGTATTTAGTCAGCCACCAATTGTGCAAGTTCTCCCACTTAGAAAGATGAGAGAGACCTGTAAATGACATCACAGGTCAACCTCAACTATGAGACAGAATGAGAAAACAAATCCAGAAAATCCCATTGTCTGATCTGGAAAGAATTTATTTGCAAATTATGGTGGAAAATAAGTATTTGGTCCCCTACAAACAAGCAAGGTTTCTGGCTCTCACAGACCTGGAACTCCTTCTATAACAGGCTCCTCTATCCTCCACTCATTACCTGTAGTACTGGCTCCTGTTTGAACTTGTTATCAGTATAAAAGACACCTGTCCACAACCTCAAACAGCACTATGGTGAAGACAAAAGAGCTGTCGAGGGACACCAGAAACAAAACTTTAGAAAATCCTCGTGTTCCCTGTGAAAGAACAATCCTGGAGCCTCTTCTCTTATATCTCTGTGCTGTGCGGTTCCTCTGTTATTCCTCCTGGAAATGTATTAATGAACCTGTCAGATGGGTGTGACCATTCTAGTTTTTCAAGGGGTGTGTCCCTGCACACACTGACCATCAGCAGTGATTGGAAAAGGTCAGGTTATGACCCCCAATTGGTAACGCCCAGCTGACTGATTCAGTCATACATTTCCAATAGGAATAACAGAGGAACAGCACAACCCAGAGATATGAGAGAAGAGGCTCCAGGATTGTTTTCACTAGGAACATAAGGATTTACTAAACCAGACCTGTCAGGAGAGGTCACGGTTCCTCTTTAAAGGGGTTGTCCCACTTTAGACAATAATGGCATATATCGCTAGGATAAGTCATCAATGTCTGATCGGTCTGGGTCTCAGAGGTGGGACCTGCACCTATTTCCTAAATGAGCCCTAAAACTTATCAGTTCTGAACAGAGAGGTGGTCAGGACTCTCCCATAGACATAAATGGGGGTTCTGAATTACTCCTTGCCTAAATTTGGAATTCCCAATCATGTCTACTGGAGAGTCCCGACCACCTCTCTGTCCAGAATGGAGAAGTTTCAGGAGTCATATAGGACAATGAGGGCTTATCCTAGTGATATACTATCATTGCATAAAATCAGGAAACACCTTTAGGTATTGTTTGCTGTACTCCGTTAGTACAGTATCCTGGTCAGTGACTCTGGGTTAGCTGCATTGTCTATAGGAGTCTGAGGTAGTATGAAATCCCATTTCTAGCTCATGAGAGGCTGAGGATATTGCTTTGCCCCCCATGTTTTATACTGCAGCTCTCATTCATTCATAATGGCCATTTACAACTACACCAAAAGGACTGACTGATAATAAGCCACAAGTAAAACATCATCTGAGAGATAAAAAGGCACGAAAAAGGGGGATATTAATGTTCTAGTTTTACTAGTTCCTGACCAGGTCATTTACATCCACCCCCTACTTTCTGACCAGGTTATTTACCCCCTTCCCCTATTTTCTGGCCATGTCATTTACCCCCTTCCCCTACTTTCTGACCAGGTCATTTACCCCCTTCCCCTACTTTCTGACCTGGTCATTTACCCCCTTCCCCTACTTTCTGACAAGGTCATTTACCTCCTCCCCCTACTTTCTGACCAGGTCATTTACCCCTTTCCCTACTTTCTGACCAGGTTATTTACCCCCTTCCCCTACTTTCTTATCAGGTTATTTACCCCCTTCCCCTACTTTCTGACAAGGTCATTTACCCCCTCCCCCTACTTTCTGACCAGGTTATTTACCCCTTTCCCTACTTTCTGACCAGGTCATTTACCCCCTCCCCCTACTTTCTGACAAGGTCATTTACCCCTTCTCCCTACTTTCTGACCAGGTCATTTACCCCCTTTCCCTCCTTTTTGACCAGGTTATATATCCACTTCCAATACTTTCTTATCAGCTCATTTACCCCCTTGTCCTACTTTCTGACTAGGTCATTTACCCCTTCTCCTACTTTCTGACCAGTTCATTTACCCTCTCCCCCTACTTTCTGACCAGTTCATTTACCCTCTCCCCCTACTTTCTGACCAGGTCATTACACCCTCCCCCTACTTTCTGACCAGGTTATTTACCCCCTCCTCCTATTTTCTGAGCAGGTAATTTACCCCCTTCCCCTACTTTCTGACCAGGTCATTTAACCCCCTCCCCCTACTGTCTGTTCAGGTCATTTACCCCCCTCCCCCTACTTTCTGACCAGGTCATTTAACCCCTTCTCCTACTTTCTGACCAGGTCATTACACCCTCCCCCTACTTTCTGACCAGGTTATTTACCCCCTCCTCCTATTTTCTGAGCAGGTCATTTAACCCCTTCCCCTACTTTCTGACAAGGTCATTTACCCCCTCCCCCTACTTTCTGACCAGGTCATTTACCCCTTTCCCTACTTTCTCACCAGGTCATTTACCCCTTTCTCTACTTTCACACCAGGTCATTTACCCCTTTCTCTACTTTCTGACCAGGTCATTTACCCCCCTTCTCCTACTTTCTGAGCAGGTCATTTACCCCCTCCCCCAACTTTCTGACCAGGTCATTTACCCCCTTCCCCTACTTTCTGACGAGGTTATCTATCCCCTTCCACTACTTTCTGATCAGCTCATTTACCCCCTTGTCCTACTTTCTGACTAGGTCATTTACCCCTTCTCCTACTTTCTGACCAGTTCATTTACCCTCTCCCCCTACTTTCTGACCAGTTCATTTACCCTCTCCCCCTACTTTCTGACCAGGTCATTACACCCTCCCCCTACTTTCTGACCAGGTTATTTACCCCCTCCTCCTATTTTCTGAGCAGGTCATTTACCCCCTTCCCCTACTTTCTGACCAGGTCATTTACCCCCTCCCCCTACTTTCTGATCAGGTCATTTACCCCCTCCCCCTACTTTCTGACCAGGTCATTTAACCCCTTCTCCTACTTTCTGACCAGGTCATTACACCCTCCCCCTACTTTCTGATCAGGTCATTTACCCCCTCCTCCTACTTTCTGAGCAGGTCATTTAACCCCTCCCCCTACTTTCTGACAAGGTCATTTACCCCCTCCCCCTACTTTCTGACCAGGTCATTTACCCCTTTCCCTACTTTCTCACCAGGTCATTTACCCCTTTCTCTACTTTCTCACCAGGTCATTTACCCCTTTCTCTACTTTCTGACCAGGTCATTTACCCCCCTTCTCCTACTTTCTGATCAGGTCATTTACCCCCTCCCCCTACTTTCTGACCAGGTCATTTACCCCCTCCCCCTACTTTCTGACCAGGTCATTTAACCCCTTCCCCTACTTTCTGAACAGGTCATTTACCCATTTACCCTAATTTCTGACCAGGTCATTTATCCCCTCCCCTAATTTCTGACCAGGTTATTTATCCCCTTCCCCTAATTTCTGACCAGGTCATTTACCCCCTTCTCCTACTTTCTGACCAGGTCATTTACCCTGTTGCCCTACTTTCTGACCAGGTCATTTACCCCATGCCCCTACTTTCTGACCAGGACATTTACCCCGTTGCCCTACTTTCTGACCAGGTCATTTAACCCCTCCCCCTACTTTCTGACCAGGTTATTTACCCCATCCCTCTTCTTTCTGACAAGGTCATTTACCTCCTTCCCTACTTTCTGACCAGGTCATTTACCCCCTTCTCCTACTTTCTGACCAGGTCATTTAACCCTTCCCCCTACTTTCTGACCAGGTTATTTACCCTATCCCTCTTCTTTCTGACAAGGTCATTTACCTCCTTCCCTACTTTCTGACCAGGTCATTTAACCCTTCCCCCTACTTTCTGACCAGGTTATTTACCCTATCCCTCTTCTTTCTGACAAGGTCATTAACCTCCTTCTCCTACTTTCTGACTAGGTCATTTAACCTCCCCTCCTCCTTCTCTGACCAGACTCATTTTCATTTTTCTCTAGTACATACAGGTCTGAACAGAATAACACTTTCTTGCACTCTTTTATTCTAATTTTTTTCTATGATACTTAAAAGGGTTGTCTCACCATAGTGTTTCCCAGCGCTACAAGCAGCTTCAGATTGGTTAGGCTGTGGGTGGTTCTATAGCAATGATTGACTTATCAGTTCTGCTGTTCCCAACTATTTCTCTTACAGTGACAGAACTGCAGGGGATTTATAAACTGCAGTGCACAAGGCTACATAGTTCTGAGGATTAAAACGCATCATTAACTTATATAAACCAGCTCCGGTGCTGGAGATAAGACTCTGCAGGGAGTGACTCACCATGATTAGACAGCAACTAGGAGCAGTAACGTAAGAAAAAGAGCAGACAGAGGTGGTCAGTAACCAAGAGAAATTTATATACACTGGCAGTAGATGAAATCATATTTATCTCCAGAACAAAGCAGAATCAGAAAAGCAATAATAATAGTAATAGTCTTCATTTACCTTTCCCTACATATGAAAAGAGAATCATTGTGGTGAGAAAACTCCTTTAAGGCTTTATTTTTAAGTCATTTTTACATAACTTTGTTTTTTATAATATTAAGGAAAATGGTAAAAAAAGCTGTATTTTATATTTTTTATTTTATTCTTTTTTTAAACAGCAAACGTTGCAGTTTGGGCTGTCAACGTTTTTTTTTTTTTTTTTTTCTATTTTGGTTTATTTCACGTATTTATTTTTATTTTACATATTGTGCCCAACATAAGATCAGTAAACGACCTCGGGGGGGCATTTCAATTATTTTTATTTTTTTTGCTGTTTTCCCCTATTGCTGGTATGTTAGCCCCAGTTACAAGGAGATACAGCCATGGACTGACTGCAGAGCTGATCTTGATCTGATAAGATCCAGCAGCTCCTGCAGTTAGGCTGCGTCCACACAGCAAAGGACATAAACTTCAGTATTTGACCAGTAATTTTCTTTTTTTTTTTTCTTTTTTTTTACGGTTTTCAGATTTCTGCCGTCCGATTAGCTTAAATAATCTATAATTGTTTAAATCTGACCTCAAAAATTTTCAACACAGAAAAAAATGCTTGATATCCAGCAGGGTAAATGCCTTGTAATTTCTCAATACATGTTACTGAAACAGAATAAAAATTGGTGTTGATCAAACCGTTCGAGAAAAGTTACGATTGCGACAAACAACTTGATTTTCTTGAACTCAAACCGAACTGAACCGGCGCGCCATTTTAATAGTTTTAAGCAGATTTCCGCACTTTTGGCGGCCATCCAATCACCTTTCTGTACTTTTGGCGCCATCCAATCACCTTTCTGCACTTTTGGCCCCATCCAATCACCTTTCTGCACTTTTGGCCCCATCCAATCACCTTTCTGCACTTTTGGCGGCCATCCAATCACCTTTCTGCACTTTTGGCGGCCATCCAATCACCTTTCTGCACTTTTGGCGGCCATCCAATCACCTTTCTGCACTTTTGGCGGCCATCCAATCACCTTTCTGCACTTTTGGCCCCATCCAATCACCTTTCTGCACTTTTGGCCCCATCCAATCACCTTTCTGCACTTTTGTCCCCATCCAATCACCTTTCTGCACTTTTGGCCCCATCCAATCACCTTTCTGCACTTTTGGCGGCCATCCAATCACCTTTCTGCACTTTTGGCGGCCATCCAATCACCTTTCTGCACTTTTGGCAGCCATCCAATCACCTTTCTGCACTTTTGGCCCCATCCAATCACCTTTCTGCACTTTTGGTGCCATCCAATCACCTTTCTGCACTTTTGGCCCCATCCAATCACCTTTCTGCACTTTTGGCAGCCATCCAATCACCTTTCTGCACTTTTGGCAGCCATCCAATCACCTTTCTGCACTTTTGGTGGCCATCCAATCACCTTTCTGCACTTTTGGCAGCCATCCAATCACCTTTCTGCACTTTTGGCAGCCATCCAATCACCTTTCTGCACTTTTGGTGCCATCCAATCACCTTTCTGCACTTTTGGCGGCCATCCAATCACCTTTCTGCACTTTTGGTGCCATCCAATCACCTTTCTGTACTATTGGCGGCCATCCAATCACCTTTCTGCAGTTTTGGCGCCATCCAATCATCTTTCAGCCCTTTTGGTGGCCATCAAATCAGTGCAGAGCACAGAGAAGTGTCAAAAACATCATCACTGAGATGTAGGGCACTCATTGGCTGCTAAAGTCACATGACCATGTTATATATATTTCACTGTATTGCGTTCTGAACGCCATTTTCAGCTCCCTCTCTGTATTGTACAGGCTGCTCTCTGCTTGCTTGCATGCAGGCACAAGATTTGTTTATTAGCGATTCAAGACAGGAAAAGCTGCTACTTAGGTTAGTTAGGAAGTTAGTTAGGGGGGTGTGCAGCAAGCTTAGGGAAGACTAGTTAGATAGCTTTTTTCTCTCCACGTATCCAGTTTACTGTTATGGATGGTAATTCCAGCTTCTCCTCACCTTTATAGGTATAAAAATTAACCAGAACATCTTCTCCCATTGACTTTAATGGGGTTCGAGTTCGAATCGAACATTTTACTTTTCACTCATCTCTAATAAAAATGTGCCAAATGTCCGCCGACACATTTCATGCTCAGTCGAGTCCTTGTTCACAGTTGTGTAGACTACATCTTGGATTATCTATTGAGGTCTATGGGGCTGGTTTTACAGTCGGTTTTTGATGGTTTTAAAATCTGAATCCACATTAAAAAAAGTCTGGAAATCCATTCTGTGTAGACGTACCCTTAGGCTATGTTTACAAGGCTTATTTGCGGGGCGTAACTACGCCCCGCAACTACGCCGTGTGGATGAGGGCGGGGCGGGAGCGGGGGGCGGCACCTCGCCGGCCCATAGACTATCATTACTAGCGCCGCTAGTAATTCACATGTCACTTATCTCCCCCGCGGCGGATTCGCCGAGCAGGGAGAGGAGACATAATCCATAGTTCTCTATGAGAACTGTGGATTACCGTAATGACTGGAGCGTATTCCAGCCATAATTCGCGCAGTACGGCGCTTAATTACGGACTGAAATACGTCCCATTTTAAGCCGAGTGAACATAGCCTTACTGAGACCCGGCGGTCACGTGTTCATTGGGGCTAAGAAGCAGGAAGCCAGGAGGCTGGGGACCAAAGAATATGTTGATGCTATTTAAAGGGGTTTTGCCACGATCTCATTTCATACCTCCTGCATCCAGCTCTTCAGCTCTGTGTGCTCAGAAGGGGGCGTGTGTGATTTGTTTGAATTGCATATCATGTAACCCTGCAGGATGACATCACCAGTCCTTTCCTCTCTCTAGTCAAAGAAAGGTCTGTTTATGTATAGAACTGTGAGTAGCTACAATGTAGCTCAGGGTTAAAACTTTTGCCTCCAGTCACAAGGGTCCTAGGTTCAAATCCCTGCAGGAACCAAACCTGTGGATTTTTTCTCTTCATCAATGCACAGACCTCATTGAGGTTTCTTTTTATTTATTTGCACTGTTTGACTAATTACTAAGGAGCACAAAGAACAGCAGTAGAATGACAACACCTGGGGTTTGAACACTCAGTAGCTGCCTGAGCGGAGAGGTGATGTCTGAGCATGTGCGGACAGGACTGAGGAGCTCTCAACCCTGGTCGTATCCCCTGGAGACGAGCTGTAAACAATGGATCACTAAAGGAGCAGCTAAGACAAAAACTGTCCAGAATTTTTAATAATGATGAATGGTGGAAATGCTTATTATTTCATTTACAAGCTTCCCACAGTAATTTTACTTCGTGGCAAAACCCCTTTAACCTGGCCACGGGCCTGTTATACCCTATTTGCCTGACCAAGGAGCACCCACCCTGAAAACTATAAACTATCCCTTCATTGTCCGTTATATAGGACATAAGAGGTCATGTAGGGCTAAATAAGGTCAACATTTCCTTTGGTCCTAAGCAGAATTCTGACATTTCGTTAAGCCTTATCACAAGGTTGTATTGAACTTGGACTCTAAACATATAGGACTGACCACATTGTTGCAAGTAGCTCTCCACCTTTGCATTACTTACATGTTGCCAGTGTTGCTACTTGGACATCAATTTGCACCATTGAGATCAATTGCCACCACCTTCCATCTTGGCTGTGTTAGAAGATGGTGCAATGTTCCTTGTAGCACCGACCAGGAGCATCTGAACCATAGGAAGAGTGTAAAGGACTCTTTTTGGATACATCCTACGTCTCATTTTATCACCATTGAGCTTCATGCCTGGCTTCTTACTACATGGAAGATGGCGCCAAGCAATGTTATCTAGATGATGCTCAGGCTGAGTGTAATTGACATAACGGGCTCTGTAGAGAAATTTAGAAGGATCTCTTGCTCAGGGTGGGGACTGATTTTCATTGAAGAGACAAGTGGTGTTGACTGTTATTTTTCACCAATGCTTCATGGGAAAAAAATATGTAAATTTGCTCTCATACTCAGCCAACTGAAAGTCTTCTCTAAAAAGAAGCTACCCCATTTGTAGACTGAGTGGTCCCTTTTGAAGGAGATACTGTTTTTTCTCTCTGCCTTCTGGAGGAGAGCTACCTTTCATACTTTGTTTTCCCATGGAGCATTGCCTAAACAGAAGACTCAGTGTTACTGGTTTCTTCAATGAGAAATAGTATCCTCCCCACAAGAGGAATCTGTCTAGCTCATCTGGGTCTGTATTGATGAGGAGCAAGAACCCTGAAACAGTCGCCTGCAGGTCGGTGACTCTTCCTGTTTCAGGAGTGTTCTTCCATCTGAAGGAGAGCTAATTTGCATTTTATTTTTCCCATGGAACATTGTTTAAAGATAAGACTCAATACTACTTGTCTCTTCAATGAGAAATGGTGCCTCCTCCCCAAACGTTGCATCAAAGGAATCTCTCTAGCCCCCAGTATCCTGGTCTGTATTTATGAGGGGCAAAAAACCAAAACCAACAATATACAGGTCAATGACTTCAGGAAACTCTGGTTTGGCAAGTATGAGGCAGTTTTCTTCCTTCTGGGGCAGAGCTAATTTACATTCTTTTTTCCCATGGAGCATTTCCTAAAGATAAGACTCAGTACAAGGGGTCACTTCAGTTGTGCTACCTTCCCCACAAGCATCATCAAAGGAATCTCTCTAGCCCCCCAGTACCCTGATCTGTAATGATGAGGGGCAGAATCTCTGAACCAGCCATGGAACGGTCAATGACTTCAGGAAGCTCTGGTTTGGATAGTATGAGATGTTTTCCTCCTTATGGAAGAAAATATTTTACATACTTTTTATGCATGTAAAGCTAACTAAATATAAGACTCAGTACTACTTTTCTCTTCAATGAGAAATGGTAGCCTCTCCCCACTTGCTGTATTAAAGGAATCTCTCTACCCCACTAGTACCCTGGACTGTATTGATGAGGGGCAAGAACCCTGAAACAGTCGTCTGCAGATTGGTGATTCTTCCTATTTCAGGAGGTTCAGGAGTGTTCTTCCATCTGGAAGAGAGCTAATTTGCATTCTATTTTTCCCATGGAGCATTGCCTAAAGATAAGACTCAGTTGAACTGGTTTCTTCAATGAGAAATGGTATCCTCCCCACAAGAGGAATCTGTGTAGCCCACCAGTCCTTTGGTCTGTATTGATGAGGAGCAAGAACCCTGAAACTGCTGTCTGCAGGTTGGTGACTCTCCCTATTTCCGGGAGAGTTGTTTAAAGGAAAGACTCAATACTACTTGTCTCTTTAATGAGTAATGGTGCCTCTTCCCCAAAAGTTACATCAAAGAAATCTCTCTAGCCCCCCAGTGTCCTGGTCTGTATTTATGAGGGGCAATAACACCAAACCAACTATATACAGGTCAATGACTTCAGGAAACTCTGGTTTGTCAAGTATGAGGCAGTTTTCTACCTAATGGGGTAGAGCTAATTTACATTTTTTTTTCCCATGGAGCATTTCCTAAAGATAAGACTCAGTACAAGTGGTCACTTCAGTGAGATATGCTACCCACCCCACAAGTGGCATCAAAGGCATCTCTCTAGCCCCACAGTACCCTGATCTGTATTGATGAGGAGCAGAATCTCTAAACTAGCCATGTACAAGTCATTGACTTCAGGAAGCTCTGGGTTGGCAAGTATGAGATGGTTTCTTCCTTCTGGAGGAAAGTAATTTGACATACTTTGTATCCATGTAACATTAACTGAATATAAGACTCAGTACTACTTGTCTCTTCAATGAGAAATGGTAGCCCCTCCCCACTAGCTATATTAAAGGAATCTCTCTAGCCCACTAGTACCCTGGACTGTATTGATGAGGGGCAAGAACCCTGAAACAGTCATCTGCAGATTGGAGACTCTTTATTTCAGGAGGTTCTAGTTTGGGTAGTAGGAGAAAATTTTCTTCCATCTGGAGGAGAGCTAATTTGCATTTTATTTTTCCCATGGAACATTGCTTAAAGATAAGACTCAATACTACTTGTCTCTGTAATGAGTAATGGTGCCTCTTCCCCAAAAGTTACATCAAAGAAATCTCTCTAGCCCGCCAGTGTCCTTGTCTGTATTTATGAGGGGCAATAACTAAATATAAGACTCAGTAGTACTTGTCTCTCCAATGAGAAATGGTAGCCCCTCCCCACTTGCTGTATTAAAGGAATCTCTCTACCCCACTAGTACCCTGGTCTGTATTGATGAGGGGCAAGAACCCTGAAACAGTCATCTGCAGATTGATGACTTTCTATTTCATGAGGTTCTAGTTTGGGTAGTATGAGACAGTGTTCTTCCATCTGAAGGAGAGCTAATTTGCATTCTATTTTTCCCATGGAACATTGCCTAAAGATAAGACTCAATACTACTTGTCTCTATAATGAGGAACAGTGCCTCCTCTCCAAAAGTTGCATCGAAGGAATCTCTCTACCCCCAAATTTCCATTGTCTTTTTTTAAGGGGGGCAAAACCCCAAACCCAAACCAAAAAAGGGTTTTTGACTTCAGTTCCGGGGTTTTGGGTAGGGGGCCCCGGAGGTAGATTTGCAAAACCCTTTTTGCATTAAAGGGTCCAAAAAGCCCATTTCTGTTTTTCTTTAAAAATTTCCCCCCTTTCCCCCAGCCTTTTTAAAAGAGAACCTGTAACATATTTTTACCCCCCCTTCTGGGGCAGCAAAAGCCGGGGCAACCTGCGTTTCCAGTGCTGGGTCCCTTTTTCCCTGTAAATCCCGCAGTTTCGGGCTTTTTCCCCCCCAAAAACTTATTCATGGGGGGTTTTTTGGCCCCGCCCCCCCCAAAAGGCAAGCTCCGCCCACTGACTTTTTTCACGGGGTTTTTTTTATTTCCAAAAAGAAAATTTGGGTTTTTCGTTTTGGGGGGCGGCTACCTCAGGTGGGGGGGGGGTTTTGAAAAAAAACGATTTCCTTGACCTTTTTTTTGGCTGAAAACTGAAAGTTTTAAAAGGAAATTTATCCAAAAAAAAAACCAAAATTTTTCACATTTTTATAAATGATATAAAAATATTTTCTTTTTGGCAGTAAAAATTAATTTTTTAATCCCTCTGGCAAAAAAATACTTAATTTTTGGGTTGCAAAACCCTTTTTTGGAAAGGGCACGGGCAGTCAGAGTTTTTTGTAGTTTGATGATGAGGTTTTGCGCACAAAACCGGTCAGGAGGAATTTTGCTCCATTTCCTCTTTGCAGATCACCCTTAAACCCTTTAAGTTTTTTGAGGCTGCCTTTGGGCAACTGGAGCTTCAACTCCCCCATGATTTTCAAAGGTTTTTTAAAGTGTGGAGACGGGCTGGGGAACCTTGGGGGCACTCCCGGGAATTTTAAGCCTTTAAAGGGAAATTTGTTCCTGGTTTTTTTTGGGTAAACTGGGGTTTCCCAGCTGCCTTAGACCCATTAAAAATTTTCCCCCCCGTTATTTTTGGGGCTGTTTCCCTAAACCTTCCCTTTATAAAGGGATCCCCCACGAGGTGGGGTTTTTCCAGGTCCCCCCCAGTCAGGGCGTTGGACAGTCTTTTGGGGGTTTTCCTCCATTTTCTTACTATTGCACCAACATTGGCCCCTTCTCCCCCAAACGCCCTTCCAAATGGTTTTGGGTAGCCCATTCCAGCTTTGTGCAGCTCCCTTTTATCTTGTCCCTGACACCCTTTGAAAGCTCTTTTTTCTTGCCCATTTTTTTGGAGAAAGGGTTTAAACCCGACCCGATTAATTTAAATCTGGGGGGGATAGGGGAAATTTTTTAAAAGGGCACATTTAAGACAACTGCTTTAGCAACCGAATTGATTTTGGGGTCTAACTGGTCATGTAGGAGCCAAAAAATCTTTTAAAGGGTTGGGAGGGGGTCCCAAAAACTTTTTTCTCTCACAAAATGCCCAAAAAAATTTTTTATAATTTATAAAAATTGGATTTTCTGGGGTTTATTTTTTTATATTTTCTCTCTCAAATTAAAATTAACCTTTTCCCATTTAAAATTTTAACTCTTTTTGTCCCTTTTTCAGTGAAAAACCCCACACAAACAGAAGGGTCGAAAAAGTTTTTCCCCCACGGGACAATCATTTTAATTCAGGAAGCCTTTGGTTTTTTGGGAAGTATGAGGTTGTTTTTCCTTTTCCCTTTTGGGGGAAAATTATTTTTACATACTTTGTATCCATGTAACATTAAAATAAATATAAACCGTATACTTGTCCCCCTTCAAAGAGAAAAAATGCCCCCTCCCCAAAAAAAGGGTCCTCTCCTAGCCCAAACCCGGGAAACCCTTGGGTTTTATCGAGGGGGGGCAAAAAACCCTTAACCAACCATATATAGGCCCCCATTACTTCAGGGAAAATCGGGTTTTGGGTGGTTGACACGTTTTTTCCCCCTTTTGGAAAAATTTTTTTGACATTTTTTTTTTTCAATGTATCTTTTAAATTAAAAAAAACACTCTCACTACTTTTAATTTAGAAATGGTGCCCCCCCCCCAAAAGCGCATTAAAGGGAACTCTTTACCCCCCCCCCCCCCAAAATTTTTTGGGGTTGAAATCTTTTTTTTTAGGAACTTTGGTTTGGCTTGTGTGAAATAGTTCTCTTTTTGTTTCCCAAGATAGAGCAAATTTGCATATTTTTTTTCCCATAGACCCTTGTTCCCCCAGGTACACATTCGTCTTTTTTCCCCCGGGAAAAAATTTCCTTTTTTTTCCCCCTTTACAATTTTTTCTAAAATTTTTGATTCAAACCCCTTTTGGGGCAAATTAAAATTTTTCAATCTTTGGGCCTCTATATTAGAATGTTTTAATTTTTTTGGGGTTTTGAATTTGTGGTAACATTGTGGGTTTAAATTCCAAACCACTAGAATTTAACCCTTTCCCCCCCTCCCCCTCATTTCCTTCTAAAAGATGAGCAGACCAAGTTTGTCCAAAGCAAGGGAAAAAATGGAAAAACCCTTTTTAATGTCAAAAATAAGAAGGGGGGTTTCACCACATTTGCTCTGCTACATCCCGTGTGTTTTCCATCACAAAACCCGGGTAAATGCCCACAGAAGGGTTCAATGGGGGGAGGGAGGTTGTCAGATGTTCCAAGTAAGTTGAAGAAGACTTATTGAGATAAATATTAGATGGGTTAGAGCATTGGGAAGTTTTTTGGGGTTTTGGCGTCCCATTACAGGGGTTTTTTGACCCAAAGGGTTGCTTTTAACAATAGGAAAAGGGAAATGAAAAACAAAAACCAAAAACATTGCTGTTTTTTATTTTGCTTTGGGTTTAGGAAAAAAGATTAAAATTTTATTTACTGTTAGTGTAAAACAAAGGGTTTTTCTAGGGTTTGTAATCTCCTGTCCCTGCTCGCTCTTTTATCTTTTTTTTCCCCAAGTTCCCATCATTTATTTGACAATGGTTTAGTCCCCCCTTGCTGAAATTTTTATCCCCCACCTGGGAAACTTTGGGTTTCCAAAATTTAAAAAGAATTTTTTTTAAGGGCCCCAGAGCCCCTGTAGCCCTTTTGCAATACGATTTATAAATCTCCTGCGCCGTAAAGTAAAAAGGGAAAATCTAGAATCAGCAGAGCTAGTCAATTACTGCTATAGAACCACCCACAATGTGACCAATAAGGGCCACATGTATGAACCTGTTTAGGGTTTAAAAATCCCTTTTTTCCCTTTGGTTTAAACCCTTTTTCAAAAAAAGTGAGTTTTTTGGGCCTCAACAGTTTTCATTTCAGGGGGCCCCCCCCCCCCAATGTTTATCTTAAGCTTTCCTGTGGGTCGGGAAACAAC
>JAODAL010043721.1:0-33581 GCA_025379985.1 Phyllomedusa bahiana
AAAGCACCGTGGCGTATACAGTGGAAATGGAGGCAGGGAGCCCCTCGGAGTCAACTTTTGCATATGGCCCGCAGCATGCTAAATTTGCCTGGCTAGTGACACCCGAATAGTTCAGCAATCCGGCAGAGGGATGACTTCTGGCTCTCCACCCATTTGGACCCTCGCTACCGTCCAAAATGGGAGCCTTTTTCCAGCTATTTAGAGTGGAGGACAAACTCAAATACTATAGGGAAAATCCTCCGTAGTCATTGGCCGCTGCCTAGGGTGCGGCACTCGTCCCTCCTCTGACAGATCTGCCCCGGGGGGTTCCCAGCGCTCACGTACTATTTGCCGGGCTGCGTGGGAAAGGTGGGGGGGTAGGAGCAGTACCAGCTCCATCAGCAGCAACCTATCAGAGTCACTGATGAGCAGCTTCCTTTCACCCCGCCTAGTGAGGAGGGTAGTCGCCAGCAGCAGCAGCAGGACCTGACAAACTGGATGTGTGGCCGCAACTTGCCGAGTTTGCAGTGGAGAACCTGTCCTGCCCGGCCAGTAGTGTGGCATCAGAGCGGGTATTTAGTGCGGCGGGGCCATCGTTACTCCTAGGAGAACCCGCTTGTCCACGGGAAATGTGGAACAACTGACCTTTGTCAAGATGAATCAGGCAGGGATGGGCCAGGATTTTCCACACACCAATCCCCTTAGGCGTCAGACTACATCAGCCAGGACGCCTCAACCAAACTGAAAAGAAATAGTCTGGGTTCAAACTACCTTCTTCACCACTTTTCTGATGCCGCCACCCGCCTGATGCCACACATCTGCTGACAGTTTCTCCATCGCCACCAACCTTCTTTACCAGGGGCTGGTATTGCCACCCCCCCCCTCCACACTCTGTCATTGTTCCACTTTATGACCTCATGCTGCTGCTGCTGGTGCCGTGACATCCAAAACTGTGTCATTGTGCCACTCTCTGACCTCATGCTGTTTTTCCTGCCACCACCTCCACTCTCTGTCGTTGTGCCATTCTGTGCCCTACTCCTGTTTTTGCCACCTCCAGAATGTCATTGTGCCACGCCTTACCTCATGCCCGCTGTTGAAGCTGTCAACTCCCACACTGTGTCATTGTGCCACTACTCTGACCTCATGCGCTGCTGCTGCGTACCTCCACTCTCTGTCATTGTGCCACTCTGTGGCCTACTACTGTTTGCCACCCTCCAGAATGTCATTGTGCCACTGCCTGACCTCATGCTGCGGGTGACGGACCTCCACACTGTGTCATTGTGCCACTCGTGGCCTACTCCTGTTTTTGCCACCTCCAGAATGTCATTGTGCCACTGCCTGACCCATGCTGCGGGGCGCGTGCCCTCCACACGTGTCTTTAAAGCCACGGGTCTGCCCCTCATCTGCTGCTCCCCGGACCTCCACACTTTTGTCATTGTGCCACTATGGGGCCCCTACTCCTTTTTTTTTTGCCCCCCTCCAGAATGTCATTGTGCCACTGCCTAAACCCATGCTGCTCTCGCCGGCCCTCCACACTTGTCATTGTGCCACCCCTCTGACCTAAATCTGCTGTGCCCTCAACTCAATGCCCTTTGTGCCACTCTGTGGCCTACAACTGTTTTCCACCTCCAAAAATGTCATTGGCCATGCCTGACCTCTCCCTGCTGCAGGCCGTAAACCCCCCACAACTGGCCCCATTTTTCCCCACTCGGGTGGCCTTTTAACTTTTTTGGGCCACCTCCAAAAATGCCCTTTTTTCCACTTTTCTGACCTCATGCGCGCTGCCGCCGCCCACCTTCACATTTCTGTCACTAATTTTGTCCCCTGAGCCTCAGCTCGGTTTTTTCCAGCTTTCGCGGGAAAAAAAAAAAAAAAATGATTTTTATCAGGCTACTTTCCCCCCCGCTTCAGTTTTTTGGTCATTTTTTGCCCTCTTAATTTCCCAGGGAATTGTATAGGGGAAACGTTTTCTAAAAAGCGGCGGTTTTTAAATTTTCGGGGGGGCCCCCCCCAAAATACTAAAACAAAACCCCGTTTTTAATAAAAGCCCAAAAACCAAGCCCCCCTCTGTATATTTAAGCAAGGGCAAAAAAGGGTTCTACAGCACCCGGGGGGGCCTGTGCACCCTGTAAATAGCTGTTTTTTTTAACGGATTACCCCAAAAGAAATTCAAAACCGAAAAAAAATTTTGTGGGAAAAGGAAGGGGACCCGAATCAAAATTTTTAAAAAATTTACCTCATCTCAATTTCGCAAAATTTGGGGGAAGCCATAATTTTTTTTATTTTTCTGAAAACAGAGCTTTGTTAGGCCCTTTTTTTTTGGGGGGATAAACCCTGATTTTTTTAAAATTGGTAAAAACTTTGGGGTTTTTTATAGGATTTTTTTTTTTCATTTTTTTTCCCCATTTTATGGGGGTTTCGGGATGAAAAAAAAAAAATTTTAAAATTTCGGTTTGGTTTTTTTTTGGGGGTTTTTTTTTTAGGGGGGCTTCCCCAAAAAAAAAAAAAAAACGGGTAAAATTAAAATGTCATTTTTAATGGGGGCAGGCCCGTTACGCACGGGGGGCGAAAACCAAATTTTGGGGTCCTTTTTAAATTTTTTTAAATCTTTTTTGGGGGCGTTTGCCGTTTGAAAAAAGGGGGAAACGGGGGTTTGGGGGGTTTTAAAAATTTTTTTATTTTTTTTTCGTTTTTTTGTTTTATAAATTTTGTATTTAAACTTTTTTACTTTTTTTTTTTTCCCCTTTTTTTTTTCTTTAGTTTCCCTTTTTTCAATGGGAATAAATCATGCCCTGTGGCTGTTTTCCCCTGGTTCCTATAGTAACTGTCATCACGATCCCGGGGGCCATGCCCCCAAGGGAAATGGCCAGAAACGTGCCCATAAACAACCCAAAACCCCGGAAGGCATTCTAGGGCCTTTCCCGTGCCTTTCCCTTTTCAGCACACAGCAGCCCACGATCGTGCGCTGCTGTCGCCACAAAAACGCGGGGGGAGCGGTCTCCCCCTGCGTTTTTCCTTATTTATTGCGCCCCGAATTGGGTCGGGAAATTTAAAGGGGGTTTAAAACCGCCCCCCCTTACCCCGGGAAGCGATCTCGGGTAGGGCCCCTTACGAAAAAGCGGGGAATGTAAAGCTAGTAAAAAATACCCTGCCCACCCCGCCCCCGATCAGGGTGAACTCTGCTTTAGAGTTCGGGGTGAAATAAAGGACGTACAAAAAAACCTTCCAGGGGACGTGAACCCCCAAAAAACGACCTGGACGGAAATGTCAAACGCCCAAAGGGGCGTTTAAGGGTTTTAAGTATCAGGCCCAGTCCTAAAAAGGAAGGTGGAGGAGCGCAAGATCTCTAACATACACAACTCATTTTATTCATCAGGAGGGAGGGGAAGGGGAAATTTTTTCCAAAATTTGCAAATTAAAACCTGGAGGGCCTTGGGGGGGGCCCCCGGGGGGGGGGGGGGGGGGGGGGGGGGGGGGGGGGGGGGGGGGGGGGGGGGGGGGGGGGGGTGGGGGGGGGGGGGGGCCCAATCCCCCCCCCCCCGGGGGCGGGGGGGCGGCGGGGGCGGGGGGGGGCGGCGGGGGGGCGGGGGGGGGGCGGGGGGGGGGGGGGGGGGGGGGGGGGGGGGGGGGGGGGGGGGGGGGGGGGGGGGGGGGGGGGGGGGGGGGGGGGGGGTAAAGGGGGGTGAGGGGGGGGGTAATAAGGGGCCCAACCCACCCTATTACCCCCTTTTTAAATTAAAATAAACCCCCCCCTTGGAATTTGAAAGCTAAGAGGGTCAAATCCCAATTTTATTCGATTCCCCAAAAAGGGTTTGGGGAAGGACCCCCCTTTTTTTTTTTTCCCCCCAAAAATTTAACAAAGGGGCCCCCCCGGGGGTTTTTTAAATTTTACCCCCCCAATCCCCCCCAAGCCCCCCAAAAGCCCCCAATTCCCCCCCAACTAAACCCCCCCCCAACCCAGGCCCCCAATTTTTATTCCCCGTACCCCCCCCCCATTCCTTTGTTTTAACCGAAAAAAAATCCAAAAACCTAAAAAGGGGGTTTCCCCCCCCAATCCACAAAAACCCCCAAATAACACCCCTAAAACCCCCCAACAACCCCCAAAAAAATAGCAAGGCCCAAAACCCCAAAACGGACTCTAAACCCGGTTCCCCCCCCCAACTTCCCCCCTAACCCCAAAACCCCTTACCCCCCCCCCCTGGGCATTTCCATCCCCCCACCCCCCCCCAAAAAAAAAAAAAAAAAACCCACCCCCCCCCCCTTTTAAACCCCTTCCCCCCCCCCCAAAAACCCCAAAAACCAAACCCCCCCCCTTTCCAAAAATTTTACCCCCCAATTTCCCCATTCCCCCAAAAACCCCCCCCCCCCCCCCCCCCGCCAAAACCAAAATGACCACCCCCCCCCAAAAAACCCCCAATTAAAAAACCCAACCAAACCCTTCCTCCCCCCTCAAAAAACGGGGCCCCCCCAAACCCCCTTTTAAACCCCGGGGCCCCCCAAATCACACCATTTCCCAAAAA
The DNA here is from genome assembly GCA_025379985.1 of Phyllomedusa bahiana. Lineage (NCBI taxonomy): Eukaryota > Metazoa > Chordata > Amphibia > Anura > Hylidae > Phyllomedusa > Phyllomedusa bahiana. The sequence goes on from JAODAL010043721.1 coordinate 4,500, forward strand.
ACCGCAAAGGGGCATAAAAAGGCCCTTTTTCCCAGTTTGGGGGGAATCGCCCAAATTTAATGCCAAACCTTTTTTTAAATTAATGTCAAGTAATAACCCCAAAAATTGTCCATATTTTTCGCCCCCCAAAAAAATTTTAAATTTTCTTTAAATTTATAAAAACTTTTTTGTTCCCATTAAACCTTCTTTTTTTTTTTTTTTTCTTACCCCCCGTCAAAAAAATCCCATGTGTTTTTCCGGGGCCTAAAAATTTTAATGCAAAATTTCCCCCCCTTTTTTTCGCATTTTTCCCTTTAAAAACCAAATTTTTCCCCAAATTAAGAAAAAAGTTCCTCTCCCCCGGCCCATTTTTCCACCTTAAATCCCATTTGTTTTTCCCCAACCCATCCCCAAAAGGGGACCTAAAAACACCCCTTTTTAAAACAACCAAAGGCTCCCCCCCCCAAAATAAAACCCCCAAAATTTTCCCCTTTTTTCAAAAAAAAGGCGGGCCCCCGTCCAAACACCAACCTAAAACCACCCCCCAACCCCAAAAAAAATAAAAAAAGAACCCAAATTTTTTGCACCCCCCTTTTTTAAACCCAAAAAATTTTGGGTTCCTTTTCCAGTCCCCGGGTTTAAAAAGGGGAAAAAAAAACCCACCCCCCCCATGGGCCGGACCCCCCGTTGGGCCCCTCCACAACATAAACCCTCAAAAGGTCCGTTTAAAACCCTTTTCCACTTTCCAGGGAAAAGTAAAAAATTTCCCCTACCTTCTGCTTTGTTTTAAAAACCTGGGCAGGGGGGCACAAAAGGGGCCAAAAAAACCAAAAAGGGGGGGCGGGGCCCACTCCCCCCTTTACAAACGTCAAAAAAAAAATTTTTTCAACTTTCAAAAACAGGGAAAAAAATTTTTATGGGGATTTCTTAGCTTAAATTTTTTAAAAAAAAACTGGTAAGAAACCCCCTGCCATGGGCAAGACAACACAATACAGTATTGGGGTTTTTTTAAAACGTCAAAAAGAAAACGGGGGAGGGGCAAAAATTTTGGGCCAATTTGGGTCGAACCAAAAGAAAAAAACAAACCCCTTTGTAAAGGGGCCCCCATTTTCCCTTTTTCTAGGAAAAATTTTAACCCCCCAAACCCCCTCCATATAAAAAGAATAAAATTTAATTTCTTGGCAAAAATTTTTAATCATTCAAGGGGGAAATCCCAAAACACAAAATGGGCCGGTTCCCGGGGCTTCATAAGCACCTACAGCTGATGTGTTTTTACCCAAAGGGTTTTGAAAAACTGATTTCCCTTTTTTCCCAAAAAAGGGGCAAACACCTTGAGTCCCACCCTCACACATTTTTTTGTTTGGGATAGGTTTTTGGGGAATCTGGGGCCCTTAAAATGTTTTGGGACACAAGTTATTTTTTAAAGGGGTACCCCTTCAGCAAATTTTTGGCTCTAAAATTTAATCAATTATTTTGGCCTAGTTTAAAAAAAAAACAGTTTATAGGGGGAATTTTTCTCGGGGTTGGCACCCCTCATTTCAAAGCTTGCCCCTGTGCCCCGGGCCCAGACAGTAAAATGAATTTGGTTTAAAAAATTTTCAGTATTCCAAAACTGCCTTATACCCGGGCTTCTTTACTATGCCAAATGCAAAAACATTTTTTCCCCAGCTTTGCTGTTTTCAAAACCTGCATAAATGTATGTTTGGGGGTTTTTTTCTTCAAATTTTTACATTATATGTATGTTGCAAAAAAGACTTTTTATTGGTCAATATATGATAAATAGGGAGGAAAACAAGAGGGAGGAGGTTTGAGGGAATGGTAAAAACAACTGGTGGCTTGTGGGGAATAGGAGTAAACATAGATGTGGGTCTCAGAAGGACACGGTCACTCAGAATCCAAATCCCAAGCCAGAAACAGTAGTTCAAGCCCCAACAATCTGGTTTTCAAAATTATGCTACAAGTTTACCTTTTTCCTTTTGGGTTTTTCTGTTAAAGACATCCACATTTCGGGGTTTAGAAGGTTCCAGCAAATAAACCTGACTGAGTAAAAAGCCTTCCCGGTGGGGGAGTGCATAAACCAAAAAGGGGGGGGAGAGCAAAAAAAAAAACCCAAAATACAGCGGGAAAGGTTTAGTGAAGAATACACTGATAATGAGTTATAAACCCTTTGGGTGGAGTTGAGGGGGGGGGGATAGAAAGGTTTTAATAAGGAAAAAGGTTTAAAAAAGAATAAAAACCCAAAAATTTCAAAATTTGCATCTGCCCAAATTGCCGGGAGTCCTCACTAACAAAATACATGAATAAGAATCATTTATTGCTGAAGAAAAAGAGGACATAGATGGGATAACTGAGACGTAGCTGGAAAAGACCTAGGGGAATGGGAAATTTAAACTTACGGGGAAACAGTTTAAATTTTTAAAAAGAGATTGAAAAAAAAAACCGGGAAGGGGGGGGGTCTTTAAAAAAAAACCTCAAAGGATCCACAGCACATGCGGGTTTTTCAGGGCAAAAACTTGATTTTTTTACACAAAAAGGGGACAGATCCCCAAATAATTTAAACAGCATAAAATATGACATTAGGAAAAAAGCCAGCCCAAATTTGGGAAAAAATTTTCGCCGGGGGGCCGTCATCAAAAAAGTCTGGAGGGGCCCGGCCCGGGGGGAAAAATGCGGAGCTGTCTCCCCATTTCAGACTTTCTAAATACGCCCCCTGGTCAAAAAGGGTTAAATTTGGGTCGGTTCTCCCCTTTTTTTGCCATGTATTTTCCTTTTTAAATTACTGGAGATCTGTCCATTCCATGTGTAAAACAATCATGTTTTGCATGATAACCTGTGGTGTGCTGTGTCTTTTGAGAATTTCTACACAGGATTGGTTATCCCTCTACACGCACCCCACTACCATACTCCATACCTAAGGTGTGCGGTAAGCCCCTTTAAATTTAAATTTTAATATAAATTCCTGTCTGAAGTCAACACGGGGGAAGATATAGAAACGGGAAAAAAGCATGTGGAGTCATTAGGGGTAGACCCTTACAGGGGGTTTAATAAAAATAAAAAAATTTCCCTGGGGGGGTCTGCTTTGGCCCCCAAAATAAATGGGAATCCAGGGAAGATGTATCTTCAAAAAAATTTTGACAAGGCAGCTAATCAAATTTGGTTTTTTTTAAAATGGGAGACTTCAACTCCCCCGACAAAAATTTGGGGAAACTGAAACCTGTGGCTCTCATAAAGGTTTTTTTTTTTTTTCAAAAACCAAAAAATTCCCTTTTTCCCCCACTTTTTCCCAGGAGCCGACTAGGGGGAAAAAGGACCTTATGGATTTAAAATATTGACAAATAGACCCGAAAAAGGGTAAAAAAGGGTTTCCCGGGTTTTTGGGGGCACCGGGGAAAATTTGTGACCACAAAATAATAAAAATTTTCTTTTATTTTTTAAATTTAAAAAAAATTTTGTCGGGGAGAAACCCAAAAAAACGAAAAATTTTCCCAGGTGGGCTATTTAAAATTTCGGGTTAAGGGGGGCCAAAAAAACTGCATTGACTGGGACAGGACCTTTAAAAATAAATGATTAGGATAATAAAAAGGAAATTTTCTTTACAAAAAATTTTAAAGGGGGGGGAAAAGGCCCCCAAGGGCGAGGGGGTACAACCTTTTTAAAATTTAAAAATTTAAATAAACGGGAAAGAACCATTTGTGGCAACAAGTTTAAATGGGGGGCAATAAAAAACAAAAAGAAAGCTTTTAAAAAGCTACTTAAACAGGAGAACAGGGGAAAGGGGGCAGATAAAGCTATAAGGGAAAAAATAAAATATGCAAAATAATGGTAAAGGCAGCAAAGCTGGAGAAAGAAATGCATATTGACAAAGAGAGTAAAACTAACCCCAAAATATTTGTAACTGTATAAATAGTAAAACGATTAAAACTGAAAATGTTGTCCCTTTGAAAAGTAGTGAGGGGAGGTAATTTTCAGAGGGCAATGAAGAAAAAAAAACCATTAGAAAAATTTTTTTCTCCACCGTATTTAAACCCAAAGGGAAAAAGAACTTCCAGGGTTTATGAGCAGAGGGGTTTTAAAACTCCCCTTAAAAATTTTCCTCTTGCCCAACTCAGGGGGGGAAATGCCCGCCCCACCTTACGAAGAGAAAAAAAAACAAATAACCCGGGGCCTGATTACTACACCCCTTTTGTCCCCACGGGGATTAAGTAATATATAGACAGGGGGCCTCTACTCCTTTAAAATTTATGGACTGAAAAATAACGGGGTTGTCCCAAAGGATTGGCGCATAGCAAAAAGTGGGGCCAATATTCAAAAAGGGGTTTAAAAAGGGGATCCTGGAAAATATAGGTCGGTAAGGGGTTAAAACCCTTTTCTTAAAAGTAAAATTTTTTGAAAAAACTTTTTATAGATGCTATACTGGAGTATCGCATTAAAAATAAATGTATAATGCCGTTTTCCAAACAAAGGGTTTTTTTGAAGGGTCGGCCCGCAAACTATTCTCATCAGCTTCTAGAAGATTTTTTTCTAGTCTTGAAACGGGGTGGGCATTGGATGTCATATATTTTAAAATTTTTTTTAAAGCATTTGTACTGGGGGGCCACATAAAAAAGGGTTTGGGGATTAAAAAAGAAATGCCCCTTTTTTAGGGGTTAAAAAAATTTGCAAATGGGGGAAAACAACTGGGGGCCCGTGACAGAAAAAAAAAAGGGGGTAATTTAACGGAACAAACTCAGACTGGGTCCCTGTTACCCATTTGGGGACCCCAGGGGGCAGTATTGGGCCCCTTAAACCCCCCTTTAATATCTTACAGAAGGATTGCACAGTAAAAAAATAAATTTTTTTCAGATGAATAAATAAGCCTTTTGAAAGTAATCAACATAATGGGAAGGGGGAAGTGTTTTATTACAAAAGGGTTCTTTAAAAAATTGGAGGCCTGGGGGGGAAAAAAGGTTTTAAACCCCAGAAAAATTTAAGGGTTTTGGCCCCATGGAAAAGAAATATCCATTTTAAAGAAAACTTTTAAAAATGATCTGGAAAAAGGACTTGGGGAAACCTAATGGACAGTAAACTAAATTTTAGCAGCCAGTGTCAGGCAGCCCGCTGTCAAGGCAAAAAAGGATTATAAAGGGGGTATTGAAAAAGGGGATAGATGCAAACGATGATAACAACAATTTTCCCATTTTTAAAAAGTCAAATGTCAGACCAAACATGGAAAATTGGGTTTTTTGGGCACCAGCGCACCGGGAAAAACAATGGAGAGCCCTTTAAAAAATCAAAAACAGGCAACAAAAATAATAAGAAAGGGTTTGGGGGGACGCAAAAGCCCAGGGAAAAAATTACAAGATTTTGGTTTTTTTAGTTTTTGGGGGAAAAGACAGCTTCCCGGTGGGAGAGGGGGAAAATAAAAAATTTTTGTTTATATACATATATTAAAGATCAATGCAGAGATCTCTCCCAAAATCTATTTATACCCAGGACTGTATCGAGGACAAGGGGCATTCTCTATGTCTACAGGAAAGAAAGTTTCTACATAAACATAGAAAGGGATTCTTTACTGTAAGAGCCCGCTAACTGTTGGGAAATTTGGGCCATTTTTGAATTCACAACAAAAGTCCAAACGGGTCAGATGGGATTTCCCCTTTTTAATAATATAAAAAAATTAAGTGACCCAGGGCCCCTAGAGAAAGGGCTTTTATCCAGGGATTTATTGATTGCCCGATTGGAGCCGGAATTTTTTTATTTTGAGTCAAATTTTTGATTCTTTGGGCGCCAAATCTAGGCGCAAAAAACCCCTTTAGAACAAACCAGACCAATTACAGGTGGGCTTTCCCCCAAACCCCGACCTTTTCCTATTGGAAATCAAAAAACGCCTGTATAATTTTGACCTGCAAAAGAAAAAGTTTTAATATTCCCGGGGCATTTTATACTACCCACCCAAAAGGGGGTTTTTAAAAAGGGCCCCATCCAAAAATTTTTTCCAACAATCATACATGTCCCCCCCTTTTTAAATATGTTTACTACGGAGGGTTTTCCCGTGGCACTTTTGGGCCAAAATTCGAATTTGGAAAAGAAACAAAAATTTCACCATAACCCAGCCTCGACAAGGTGCTTCCAAAAAAAATTTCAGACAAAAGAGTGAAAAGAATTATCAGAAGAGTTGTCCAAGAGCCCAAGGGGAAACCGTGGATAGCCCACTGGTAAAAGGGAAAAACTTGGAAAACAAATAAATTTCTATTTTTTTCAAAAAAAAACAAAAAATCTCTCAACCTCTATGGTGTGGATACAAGCTCACCAAAAGAAATCAAAAGGGTGAAAAAAAGCATGTTTAAGCACCTTTTTAAAGGGTTTTCCAAAAAAAATTTTGACAAACCTTTTAAGTACCCCAGAAAATGTAGTCTTTTCAAAGAACTCTTTGGGAAAGCCAAAAACACACCATGTTTTTGGAAAACCAAAATGCACTGCATGTCACCCCGCCCCCAAAAAAATCATAAAAAAAAAGTGACATTTGAAGGGGGGAACATCAAAGGTGTGGGGCTTTTTTTTTATAGCAACGGCACCCGGGGGAAAAGTCCTTTTTTTGATAAAAAATCTGCTGGGCCCTCCCATCAGGGTGAAAAAAGATGAATTTTAAAAGGGGGGAAATTTCGGGAAGACAATATCCCAAACACTCAACCCAAAGGGAAAGCTTTTCCGTATATACTCGAGTATAAGCAGACCCGAAGGGAAAAAAAAACCGAGGCACCTACTTTTGCCACAAAAAAAAAGGAAAAAAGTATTGACTCGAGTTTAACCTAGGGGGGAAAAAGGGGGGCGGCTACTGGTAAATTTAAAAACAAAAATGGATAAACCCAAAAAAATTGCATAGGGGCCCCCATAGGCAAAGGGATAATGTCCCCCCAAAAGGCCGTTAAAGGGAGGTATTAAAGGGACTTTTTTGTCCCCCATAGGGAAATTATAGGAAGGGATTTTTCCCCCAAAGGCTGTTATAGGCAGGTATATGTCCCCCCCCAGGCAGGTATAGGCAGGTTTTTTTTCCCCCATAAGGGAGATTTTGTCCCCCATAGGCCCTTATGGCAGGTATATATCCCCCCCACAGGCAGTTATAGGGAGGGAAATGTCCCCCCCCCACAGGCAGTTTTAATAGGTTTTTTGTCCCCCCCCTAGGCAGGTTTTGTTTGTCCCCCCAAAAAGGGAGTTTTAAGCAGGTTTTTTGTCCCCCATAGGCAGGTTAAAAGCAGGTATATGTCCTTATAGGCAGGAAAGGAGGTTTTTAGGCAGGTAATATGTCCCTTTTAAGGGAAGGGAAAAGGCAGTTATAGGGGGTATATGTCCTTTTAGGTAGGTTATTAGGCAGGTAATGTCCCCTTTTATATTTATAGGCTGGTTTTAAAGTTTTTTAAAAGATAGGGTAAAAGGGGGGGTAAAAGGCCCGGTATATTTTTTTTAGGCAAAGGGGATAGGGTGGGGAAAAATTTTTTTTAATTTGGTAGGGGGAAAAGTGCCCCGGGTATGGTGGTATAGTTTTTAATAGGTAGAGTATAGGGAAGGTATAGGCCCGGTATATATTCTAATAGGGGGGGTAAAAGGCCCAGGTATAGGCTGGGGAAAAGGCTGGTAATCTTCTAATTTGGTAGGGGTTTTTGGGTAGGTATAGGCCGGGGAAAAAGGCTGGTTTTTTTATTTCAACGGGAGGGTTTTAAAAGGGAAAGGGAAAAGGGGGAAAGGATAGGCAGGGAATAAAAAAAACAAACACTTACCTCACTCCCTCGGGCCCCTCTGCCCCTCCCCCGTACGGCCTCCCGCGCGCTCTCCTCCATCTTGGGGGACAGACAGGGTTGGGTATCATCAGGGCCGGGCACGGGAGCGTGATGACATAGCCCCGCTTCCCTTTTCCGGGAACGGGGGAATGCACTCGCTCTCTGCACCCAGTGGTATCCAAAATCCCGGGCGGCCACGAGGTTTCGTTACCCCGGGTGCTTTGGGACACTGGCGTCTCGAGCTCAACCCGGGGTTGTCAAGAATGACTCATCCCGAACGACCTGGAGGGGCCGCAACTAAACTCTTTAGCAACAATTTTTTATTTTTTTTTATGAGTTTCTGCCCTATTGTAAATACGGGTTTAATGTCTGAAAGTCAATTTTTTTGAAAATTCATTAAAATTTTGGGACGTTTTTAAAATTTTTATGCATTATTGTGGCTTAACGAATGGGGAGTGGAGGACCCCGCTGTTGGGAACCCAAAAATTTTGGGGAACGGGTCAGAGATCATTGCATTTGGGCCAAAATTTTATATTATACAACCCCTCTGAACCCCCAAATTTATCCCTTTTACCCTTTTCAGAAACACAGAATATGGTTTTTAGTAATCATGTCCTTAAAGGGGGGTTTTTTCCACCAAGTAATTTTTGACGTGGGGAAACCCCCAAAATGGGTTTTTTTAAACACTTTTCTTAATATATGTCAATTTAAAAAAAGTGAATCCTTACAGCCCACAGGATTTCTCAATCCCCCCCTTTGTTTTCCTCAAAGCTTCCACTAGAACACGACCCCAGGCGCGACAAGCCGGCTTGCGTGAAAAAACTCTTAATCTGATGACAGGCCCCAAAAAGAAAAGAGGCTTTTAAAGGGACCGGGTAAAAAAAAAAAAAAAAAAAAAAAAAAAAAAAAAAAAAAAAAAAAAAAAAAAGTGGGGTCTGAGGCTGGGGTCTTTCTGGGGTTGAAAAATCCACTCTTTTACTGTTTTTATTTCAGTTAAGTTTTGAGAACCACCCCCCTTGGATTCCTCAGTCCCCCCCTCCAACCCCCGAGCTTTGTGACTCACTGTTTGGGAATATATTCTGCTTTCCCCTGCTTTATGGAGGAGTAACTGGCGTCCTGGCAAATCCCCTTTTTAAAAGGGGGTTTTTCCCGGGGCGCAAGTTTCTTACCTCTCCCCCCTTAGCACAGGAGAAAGGTTTAACAATCACGGGGGTCATGAAGGCCCGCAGGGCTGAGAGGGGGGGGGTGGAAGGATTTGGGGGGAAGAAGGGAGGGCCTAAAAAAAAATTAAGGGAAAAAAATAAACAGTACAACAGTGGATTCTCAATACAGCAAGACCAGCCCAGAAATGCACTTTCTACCCGGTTTCCTTAAAAGGGCCCTTCCCTTTTGCCTTCATCAGATAGGGAAGGGGTTCATCAAGCGCGGCCTGTCCCGCTCCTGGTTCCCCTGTCTATTTGGAAAACTTTCAGGGGAACTAAGGGGGATTAAAATGCTGTAAACTCTCAAATTCCCCTTTACTTTTTGTAAACAAAATATATTTAAAAAGTGATTAAATTCCCAAATTTTGGGGGGATCCCAAGTCAACATTACATGGGGGGCAAAACCCCTTTAAAACTTCTTGTCCCTTTAAAAACAATTTTTAGACTTTAAATTTTGCCCCTTTATCTTTAAAAAGGCTTCCTTCTGCGATGAAAAGCCATGCAAACCCCAAACTGATTTCGTTGTGGCTATGGTCCCGAGCACTAACAAGCTGAACAAACCCCCCCCCCCCATTTAACCTCTTCAGCAATGCGGGGAAAAACTCTTTTTCTATTTTAAAAGGCAATAACTGGAAATTTTTAAGCAAAGCAAAGGGGACCCCGGTCTTACTCAAATGGGGCTGCTTCTCAGTTTTTTGTGTTGGCAATCTTTTTTAAAAGCATAGGTCATCTTTTAAAAGTAGGACCCAAATTGTTTTTTCCCCAGTTTTGCCTGTTTTTTTTGGGGGGGGGAAATATCAAATTTACCAGTATCCAGAGGGGATCGCCCTACCAAAAAAACACATCAGCTCCCTATTCAAAACCTTAGATAACAGTCACATAACATTTGGGAAGGGAAAATTTGGGAAAAATTTTTTCCCAATTTCCACTTTGAGGTAAAGCTTTAAAGTGATTTAGGGCATTTTTGGGGAAATGTTTCGTTAAATTTTGGGAAAACCAACCAAAATTTTTCACTGTTATATAAGTTTTACACTAAAAATTTTAAAGCACTGTAAAGTGTCATACCTTTAAAATTGGTCAAAAGTACCTCACCATTGTGAGGCTTTGAGCAGGATGCTCTCAGAAGTGGCCACTGAACTTGGAGTGTCACACAGCATCATCAGCAGGTTTTAACAGAGAGACTGGAATACACACAGAAAAACAAAGTAGTGGATGTCCTTTGGCTCCACACACGGATGACTAGTGTTGAGCGTTTTATTATCGACAAAGTTGAAATTGGCACAGTTTTATTTGGATCGAAATTTTTTAGATCATGCGATAATGTAGGTTAAAATCTTTGAATCATCTATTAAGATCGCGCCATTTTCGGCGCTTCCTGTCTTTTTGGCGGCCAGCAAATCAGCTTACAGAATAGAGCAGGGTGAGATGTGTGTGCGACGTCATGACGGGGATGTGTATGTTTGCGATTGGCTGGAAAAATCACATGACCTCGTTTAAAAGAACAGCCCTTCCTGTTCAGCCTCAGTGTCTCTCACGTCTCAGAGCAGAAAGGACGTGCGCTCTTCCTGTGTCCAAACAGCTCAACGAAATTATTCTATTTCTTCACAGAGAAAGCTCTACTGTTAGCTGTGATCCTTACAACTTAGTTAGATTAGAGATTGGAAGATTTTATGTAGTTAGGAAGAGAATTTTAAAGGAGCATCTACCGCTGTAAAGTCACGGGGGGAGCGGAGGGGGGCCCGCGGGCGAACACAGACAAGCTCTATAAAGAATACTGGATAAAGTTCACCAAGACTTAGGTAGACATTGCACTGCAATAGCTTATTATTAACAGTTTTCTATTGAAATATTTCCTGGATATTGGGCAGCCTGAACTTATATTAGATACACATCTTTTCTAGTAACTGCTGGTCTCTTTGTTAGGTGCAAAACCCCCACTTTAATTATCAGTATACATTTCAGATAGGTGTTCATTTTTTAATTTTGCCCATTCCCCTTTGTTGATATATATCCACCTTGCAGTTAAATTAGAATCCCCAATTTGTATCGCACAGGTTGATAGTGCCAAAAACCTTTTATATCCCTGAATTTCAGATCTGTTGTTTGACTTTGGCGCACTACAGCATTTTTCATTGAGGCACCTTGCACTTAATGGAATATGCAATTTGATCACCCCATGATTGAAGTGCCAAAAATCCTTTTTTAAACCGAATACATACAGATACGTGTTTTTGACTTTGGCGCACTACAGCTTTGTTCATTGAGGACCTTGCCTTAAATGTGAATACTGCAATTGTTTTAGTTACCACAGGTGAATTAAGGTGCCAAAAAAACCTTTTATTATCCTAATACATTAAAAGATACCTTTTTTTCACTTTGGCGGGAAATACAGCTTTGTTCATTGAGGCACCTTGCCCCTTAAATGTGAATACAGCAATTTTGTAGTCACCAAGTGAATTGAAAGGTGCCAAAAATACCTTTTATTATCCGATACATTACAGATACGTGTTTTTTCACTTGGGGGCAAAGGCCACCTTTTTGATAGATCTACTTTGCAGTTAAATTTGAATACAGCAATTTTGTATTCACCACAGGTGAATTGATAGGGGCCAAAAATACCTTTTATTATCCGAATACATTTAAGATAGTTGTTTTCTTCACTTTGGCGCAGTCCAGCTTTGATTATAGATCTACTTTTCAGTTAAATTTGAATCCATCAATTTTTTTTTGATTTGAGGGATTTTAGAATAGCTGTGATTTGCCGTATTTTTAATAAGAGACTTATCCAAAAACTCTACCATCCTTCTCAAAATTTGTTATATAACTGAACATGGACGAATTCAGGTGGAAAGCGAGCAAAGAGGGGGTAGGAGACTGGAGGGAGAGGATGAAGAGAAATGTGCTACCTTCCAGTGGCTGGGACAACGACTATTCCAGCTGATCGTCAGTTATGCAGGACCCGTCAGGCGCTGTCATCGCTGGGTCAAGTGGCCCTGTGAATCTCAGTAACGAACAGCGTCACACAATCTGTCCTTCACAGTGGTTATTGCAACCTGAATCCCTACCAGCAGCTTACCCACCTCGTAACGGCCCAGTCACGGCCACAATGTCCGTCTTCCATCATCACCAGCAATACCGGTCCAACGCTGAAGCAGCCCAAATGTCGAACTCGTGAACCCCCCACGGTGATAATCCTATTTCTGAAAGACCTTCATTGATGACAAAATGCGGTATGGGGTCAAAGCATGTTAAAATAGAATCAAGGAGGCAAAGATGATGATTTTTCACTGCTCTGACGCCTTTACAGAAGCGCATACACAGGTGGAGAAGAAGCCGTTCCAAACGCAATAAATCCCGGGCTGGAATAATGTCGGTCAACAGCCTTGCAGACCTCTTGCTTTTAGCCCGCATGCTCCCTGGATGACAGAACTGTCATGACGACGAAAGTCACCTGGTTGACTGAATGATGAATACCGACACTTTTGCGGCTCCAACGTGTCTTTTCAGCAGAATTTGCTTGCGAGTCGGCTTTCATCACTGACGTGGAGGAAGACGACTGCGGGGGTATAGGTGTCAGGAACGGTTCCGCCTCAAGAGAGGGAGAGTCGGTTCCGCAGAAGATGCCGCTGAATATTCCGCCCAGCCCACGGTCAGAAGAACGCAAATTCACCTCTCCGTTCCTAGTCGCCGTCAAAAAGTCCAGGACCTCTCAAGCCAGGCCTTTTCTTTCTGCAGCAAGCCTCGATTCAACCCAAGGCGATGCTCAAATGCCGCCTTTGCCTAAAACGCATAAGAAAGGCAAGAATTCTTTAGTGGTCATACACCACCACCACATGTCTAGTCACATGCAGCGAATGCATGATTTAAATGGCAACGGAGACACTTGGCCAAAAAAGTCCAGACCGACGTCGGGAATCCAACCACTGTTGCACAACCTCTGTCTCCGCCTCCTCCCCGCCAACAACCAACTGACAAGCGCCTCCTCAGCTTCCCCATCGACACTCAAGTCATGATCAGGATACAGCCTCCGCTTCAGACCTCCAACAATCACACCGAGTACACCACACCACCAGGAGACTCCATCCTACCCTTTCTTCTCCTTCCACCATTTGAAGACGACCAGCAAACGCCGTACAGCGCCAGTCTTGCAGTACTAAGAGCATTCTGTTCTTCCAGTGTTGGGAGCAGAAGAAACACTTTAACCCAAACCATCCCAAATGCCAAAAGCCTGAAATTCGTCAATCCATGGCTTTGCCTTGAGATTGCCAATGATTCGCTTTGTTCCGTCTGGTGACACAGATGGGTTCCTCCAATTCATGGCCTTGCCTGCCCGCCAATAACCAGATGCATAGCAGGACATTTCTTTTCCAGAAAAGCCGTCTCCTGCCCTGGCCATCGCACCGAGATCATCTAAATTTCAATGCGCGTTGTCTGCATTCTGTTGCCGGAAAAGGCCAACTGAACACGACACAGTGGACTATGAAGCACTGCCAAGGCCGCAATACACAAACTCTATCTGTGGTACAGCTCCTGGTAGAGGCTGGGTGGATTCTCTGGGGGTAGACGGTGGCTGCTCAGCGGCTCGGCACAGTACGAAGCCGCATCTTCAAAACCCGCAGGAATTGGTTGCGCAGGGTTCTTTCCCCAAGTCCTCTGTGGCATCACGTGCCCAGAGAAACCAGGAAACCTTGTGTGAATGATACTGCTGCCCTTGGAGACCGGTCCATACACAGGTCAGGAGCCTTTGGACGGCACTCCGCAACTATACCGAAGCTCATGGCTGGGTGCCAAAGACACCTTGTGTCCAGTCAAGGTGGAGTGCCCGATAACGGGCGAAATCTGCTGGTCCGCGCCTTAAGAATCGGTAGGCAGGAGCCCCAACACCCTTGCCTGGCACCATGTACCATGAACTTGTCGTCACCAGAAATTTCTAAAGAGCTAAACCGGGTCCTGGACTGCCTGCTGAGGAAGGCACGAAGTCTAAGTTCGCACCCTGCGACACGCGCCGTGATCGCAACCCCTGCTTTCGTCCCCGGCCTGTCTGCGTTGCAAAGGCCGTCCACCTAGCTCGGCCTCCCCCGTCAACCTCCTCATAGTTGACGTGGCAACACTCTGGAACATATCCACCCTCACGAGTGCACCATCGATTGTGGCAGCAGACGCCAAGACATTACGTAGTACGAATGACACATTGCCTGAACAATCAGGCGCCACTGCGGACCACGGGGTGTGTTGAGCCCGACCAGAGTGGGAGGCAGGTGAAAGAGCTCAGCAACCATCCATGCCAGTTTTTGAAGAAGCCACCAGTGCGGACCATGCCCTTTGTCAGCCATGAGCCTTGGTGGTGATCTTAGTTTTCTGGAAGGCGTATATGTTGGATCACTCTGCCTAGCGACGGTAGGAGGAGACGGACACAGATGCGGACACGGAGCCGATACTCTCCGTCGAATCCACAAGGCCCGACAGTTTTCTCAATTTTTATCGGTCTTCATTATGCGTCAGTGGTTCGGGGTCCCAGTGCTAGTGCACGAGACAGCGACATCAGCACCACAGGGGGTACTCTCAGGCAAGGTCAGGCTGTATTGAAGCAGTGCCGGAGGAAGCGAGCGTGAGGAGGAGGAGGTTAACCTATACACCTACTTACCGACTTCGCCGTCAGCCTTGGAAAGAGGTTCTGTGCGTTAATTTGAGGCGGAGGAGGAAGATTGACGAGAAGTATCAGTATTGCTAATTGCCCTCGCTCGAACCCAGAGGCTGGGAAAATCAAGGCTCCATCACTCACAATGAGTGCTTGGATGCTCCAAATTCGCACCAACAAGATCCTCGCATTAAGCCATCAATAAGGAAACAACAGTTATGGGAGTCCACCCTCCGGATCCCCGGTACGAACAAAACTCCGCACAGTTCCTTCCACCCATCAAATATAGACGTAAAATGCAGGAAATGGAGCCCTTGCAGAGTTGCTCTCTACTGAGAGACATCTGTTTGCGTCAGATTACACGATCTCAATGTCACAGTGGAACAAACATCATCTGACGATGGACAGCAGTAGAGTGCCAAGTGGTGCGAAGACGGCGCAAGCCAGGCAAGGAGGCAGAAAGCCTAATGGTTGACCTCGTGGCGACACTTTGATTACCACCGATCACCAAGGCCATGCAAATCAGGCACAAATCCAACATACAAGACCAGCTTAAGATCGAATGTGCAACCGACTATCTGCGCCTCAACATCGATGTTTTTGTATGTGTTCCCGGACACCAATAGACGTTATGTTCTGGGTGCCCCAAAAGACGGATAAGATATGGCCCGTGAGCTCCGCTCACCATAGAGGTGTGGTCCAGCCAGACCAGCGAGCGTCATAATCAGCGGAACTCAGCACTGTCTGGTAGGAGATCATTAGAACAGACAAACGCATCCAGCTTTCCATAGATAAATGTGGATCGATTGACTTTCAACAAGATGAATCAGGCATGGATCTCTGATGAAGTTGTGGCCCAATTGCCGAGGTCACCGATTATTTGCCGGTCTAGCTCTCACATTCCTCTTCAAACAAAATGGACCTCTTAGAAAAACTTTTTTTAAAATGATCATTTCTTCCTGCAATTTTTATCTCTTTTCCCACATTCATTTGCTGGTTTAGGGCTGTGAGGAGACTGGTAAAAGAGCAGCAAGGTTTCAGTGGGACACCACGTATTCCATTTACACACTTTATCTTAGACGAAGTTTTCATGCAATGGTTTTAAGACAGTTACGTGAATACAGCTATAAGAATGGTCCATTGGAACAGAAATGTGGCTTTCTAAGTGGCATTTCCTCCCTCGAACATTTTTTGTAATAGTGCTGAGAAGTCATATTTATAATTATTTTGGGGTTCATGTAAGCTGATGGAGACCGCATATCAAGGTTCCATGGACAGAAATGTGCTTCTAAGTGCGTTTCTCCTCACAGCGCGAATTTTTAAACATGCTGAAATCAATTTTTTAAATTTTTTGGGTCATGCTGCATTGAAATGCAGCAATAACTAACAGGTCCATATAAAAAAAAAAAAAATGTTGTTTCTAATAGAACATTTGTTCTTCACAATTGTCAAAAATTGGCGTTCATGGGTGAGAGGTGACGTCAAAACAGGAATAGGTAGAGACACTGTTAATGGACACATATTGCAAAATGACTTGATTTTTGCAAAATCTTTAACATAGCTTAGCAATCCCTTTATTGAAACAACCCATTAAAACGAATTAAAAAAAGAGAACAAAGACATGGTGGATTCCATACTAATTTAAAAAAAATGTGTTTTCTAGAATTAAACTACTAAAAAACTGATGTACAAAATAGCTTGTAACAAAATACCTCTGAATTGAACAAGGGATTACAGGAAAACTTGACCAGATGTAGGTTATTCAGAGGACATGGAGTATGGCGACACGGACAGAGAACAAGTACAGAGACATTTACTCAGAACGGAGCTGAGGAAATTGAGAAAAAAAGAATGCCAAGAAAAAAGGCACCTGGGTGGAACAGGAGTCACTCAACCACCAGTATTGGCCAAGTGAAGCTCAATTGGTCCGCACTCATACGGAGGGGCAAGCGCTACCCAGGACAGGGACGGTATATGTCCAGTGAAACTAAAATGGTGGTTGAAAGACTCCTTTTTCTGGCACTTTTTAAATCTGGGGGTCATGCACGTTCCAGGACATGGATATTCAATGTCCAGTTCAAGTAAAATGATTGTTCAAATCATACTGCCTTCTGGCACTTTTTAATTTGTGGTGGATGCAGGTTTAAGGCTCATGCTGTGGTGCAAGACAGGGATAGTGAATAGCGTGTAATTTATTTTCTGTGGCTTTTATAACCTAAGTGTGTTGCCTAAGATGTAGCACGTATCCATTTGACTGTTGTGAATGTTAATTCCAGCTTCTCCAGAGAGGAGTAATCCATAGTTCTCTATGAGAGCTATAGATTACTGTAATTGCAGCATGCATCAGTGTATAAAGCACAAATACACAATGAAATGTGAGCTGCAGTTCTGCCGTGTGAACATACTCTAAAGAGTAAATTTGCTTTATATGCACTTCTGATATTTATTGGCCTGTACAGAATGTATTTACAGCCAAGAAAAAAAATAATAATTTTGGTGCCCCAAACATTATACTCTTAGAACTGTAGTAATTCCCACCAGACATTTTAAGCTAATATTTTGCATGCATCTAGAAATATCTGACACATTAATTCTTTAAGACACATACAGGCTGTAAGTGACCTAAACAGGAGGCAGATATCTGCCTTGGCGTGTTGTATGTGCATTAAAAGCGAGAGTTTGCAAGAGCATAATTAACAGCTTAACCATCACTTATTATGGCACATACCTCACTGTGCCTTGAGCCCTAAGGGAGCAGCAAGACCAAACAAGATTCACTAAACTAGGCACGATTTAAGTTCTCTATGTGGCGATAGTATTTATGCTGGTGGAGTTACATGCATGTTTGTAGGTAGATGCTGTGACCAGACTAATACATTTGGAGAGAAATTTCTCTCTCCTTTAGAGCCATATAGCACAAGAATGCCCCTGAGTAACTTCATGAACACTCATAGCAACTACCTGCCTACTCCTCTTACAAGTAACCCACAGCACCACCATTGGCAATAGCCTATTAAGAAACATCCCAGCAAGTTTCATAACCAATCTGCCCCTAGCTATGGCTTCATGGGATGCTAACCCATCATGGCCTGTCCCACCAAGACTTATATGGTTACAAGAACTCTATAGAAATTAGCAGCCAGCAGAGAAATTTAGAATTCCCTTCCAACTTCCTAATGCTATAAGCATGCAGAACTGGAATGAGTGTGGTTTCAGTTCCCTACATCTTGTCTGTGTACCAATAAGTTACACCTTGAAAGTGGTCAGCCTAGGATGTACTTGAAGAGAAGGTGAATATGCAGAACCATGAATGTGAAGCATGTTACAGCTACGAGTGATTTCCCTCCATCTAACAGGAGCACATTTGATTCATACCAAACGATTCCAAGTCGCAAAAATGAAGCTTCAACTTTATGTAAAAAGAGGAATTGATACTGTAATTTTTATTTGAGTAAAAAAAGTATGAATACATTCATTAAAAACATTACAGAATTTCATGAGCCAGCCAAGGCAGATTCCTTTAGCTAGGGATCATGCACTATTCCACATAGCAGTACACAGTTGGACTTCTTGTGTCTTATGAAGTAGAAGAAGGGGTGATCTGCTTTTACCACTAGACCAATCTCGCTGCGAGAAGACCCAATAAATGCGTAAGCACTGGCAGCCTCCGTTCCACTTTCATCGATGTTCAGGAAAGTCTGGTGATAGGCCTCAGATACAAATAAGCGCCTTCTTCCGGTCATGCCTGAAAAATCTGCCTCGTTCTGACTGAAGGCATCCAAGATTCCCATAGATGAAAGAAGTCTCTTCATGGAGAGGTGTTGCTCTATTTTGAATTTTGGCAGATGTACTTCAGCATGCGCAATTTCCAAGTCACTTAGCAAAGTGTCCAGGTTATCCAACAAATCCTCTACCTGCAGCAGAGAAGTAGTTAAGCCAGGTAAATATCAATCTAAGCAACTTTGCAAAGCATGCCCACTGAACAGATTTTACTGTTTTTTTTAAAAATTCCCAGTTTTAAAAGCCCCAAACATTTGGAGCCCGGTCTATTGAAAAGGAAAAATGCCGGGGTAAAATTGGGTTCACATAAAACAACTAAAAGCCCATTATACAGAGCTCATCTAAAGTCTTGGATGGGATCTTTGCTACAGATGGTTTTTTCCTAAAGGGTAATAAATGTTAGTAGAGATTTCCATTTTCCCCACTAGGGGGGGGGGGGGGGGGGGGGGGGAAAAAAACACATGCAGTAATAATTTTAGAAGG
This sequence comes from Phyllomedusa bahiana, assembly GCA_025379985.1. Classification (NCBI taxonomy): domain Eukaryota; kingdom Metazoa; phylum Chordata; class Amphibia; order Anura; family Hylidae; genus Phyllomedusa; species Phyllomedusa bahiana. The sequence continues at coordinate 23,336 of JAODAL010043721.1, forward strand.
GAACCCCCTTACAGCTCCTTTATCTGAGACATATAGGCACCATAGGTGACTAATGTGCCCTTTTAAAAATTAAATAGGGAGTCCCCCATAGTTTCATGCAAAAAGAGGGCACGGGAAATTAGGGGATGGGGATACCCCCATAGCATCTAATGGCCTACCAAACAGATTCAATGTGTTAATATCTTAGGTGTCAAATGCAGTCTGACTATCCATTTTTTTAAATTTAGGTTACAAAAAACCCCCAACCACTTGTCCCCAAAAAAAAAAAATTTTGGTTTTTTTTTTTAAAAAAAAAAAAAAAAAAAAAAAAAAAAAAAAAGAGGATTTGCCTGCAGACAAGTCCCCCATAACGTTTACCCAGGGAGTGTTAGGGGCTTTTAAGAATGGGGGGTGACCAATATGGAGGAATACGATTTTACATTCCTTTTTGTACAAGGGGCAACCTTTTTCCATTTCCTATCCCCCCCCCCCCCCAAAAAAAAAAAAAAAAAATTGCACATGTTTTTTTCCCCACTTGGAAGAGAAAGGGTTTGGGCTGGGGTTTATTTTCAGCCCATCCCACTCAACTACGATTTAGTTTTTAAAAAATGACCTTTTAATTATAGCGGTGTCTTTTGGGGTTTAAGCAAATAGTGGGGGCTACTTGGTCCCAAAAACTCACCATTCCAAGGGGGATTTAAAAGGGTTTTTGAAATTTTTAAGGCCTCCCCCCAATTTTTTAAAAGAATGGAAAAATTTTTAATCAAGGGTGTAAAAAACTGGTCCCCCCCATCTTTTGGGGAAACTACAACCCAAAATCATGCCCACTGTTATAAATTATATAAATGCTTTCAGGGGGGTTTTGGGTTAGTTTGCCCAAAAAGCGGGAGGGCCACATTTTTGATCCCTTTGTGGTCTAAATGACCCCTTTTCTTTTTCGGCATTACAATTTTGAAGTCTGACTTTCCTGTTTTTAACAAAGAATTATCATCAGGAAGAATTAGACCCTACTGAATTCTTTTTACCCCCGTATGGAAGCTTTCCCGCCCCTTTTTCCCAGGGTTCCCCTTTAAAGTTTTTTTCCATTTCCCAAAAACCCGTGCGAAACATCATATTTACCATTACTTGAACTTTTTGAAAAAAAAAAAACCTAAATTTAAAACCACAAACAAAAGGCTTTTAAAACTCTTTTCACAACTACCCTTTTATTTTCTTTGGGAAATAGTGTTTGGGTGGGGAAAAAAATGGAAAAAAAATTTAAATTATATTTTAATAAATTAAAACTCCAGGGGTCCGTTCAAAAAATCTGAACCACATGTGGTATAACTCTTTGGTTTTGGCAGAGGAACTGGGGCAAATAAACTCAACCACGGGGTAACAGGTTAACTTCCCAAATTTAGGGGAACTACCCCCAGCCTCCATGAAGGCTGTAGACCTTGGGGAGCTTGTGGAATCCCGCCTCCCTCTATTGCCACATGGATTGTCAAATTTTTGTTGCAATAAAATTTTTAAAGGCCCCCAGGGAAATTTTCACTTCTAATCCCCAAAAAGCTTGGACTACTAGAAAAATTTGGTTTTTAAGCGTCCAGCAAAATGTCAGAACCCAAAAAACTAGTTACCAACACTCAGGAGGAAAAGGGGTCATTCGGGGGAAATCCCCTTTCAACCAGGCCCAACCCCTAAAGGGTTTCCCCCAGTTGAACCCTCACTTCCTCTTGATCAGTGATGGTTTTTTAAAAAAACATTTAAACTGGGCTTACCCTTCTAAAATACCAGAAGGGTATATTGGATTTCTGCTTTTAAAAATCCCGTCCAGCAGTGCCCCATCAACTGCCTTTCCCATACAGAGAAAAAGGAGCAACTTTTTAAAATAAGTCCCCTACATATGCCTATTTCGCAGCAAGCCTTTCCCGCTCTGCATAGGGAAATTATATTAGTCTTATTATTAAAGTCAGGATCAAAAAATCATTTAAAACAAATTAAAACCAAATAAGCTTTCAAGAACTTGTGTTTGGGAAAACTATTTACATGTGTTTGTGGGGTGGGGGAACAGAAAAGGGGACCTACCGATTTCTTGTGAAAGGGGGGGCCCGATAAAATATTTGCTTCATGAAATGCTCTGGTCCAGTTGGCTGCAAAATTTTAATGTATTTGCAAGGGACTAATTCTGTCCCCTTGGGAAATGGAATAAACTGGCAACAATTCCTTTTTTTTTTTTCCCCCCGTAGAAGAAAAAGGTGCATTTTATTAAGCTTAAAATTACTGTCCCAAAAAATAAGCTTACATTTATGTTATTTTACATGACAAAGCAGTATTTCCTATGAGCTCTAAAACAATTGATCTGTAGTTCTAGCAACCAGTATGCTTTTACAGCATAAGATAAGCACAAAACCCATGCTCTAGAAAAGCCATTTTAAAGCACTCAGGAAAGGGTGCTGCATGGTTCTCTATGCAGCCTGAGAACAGGTCTTCAGCTTGTGAAGACAGCCCAGCTTTGATTGCTGCAGTTAAGACCCTGACTTGGGGTCAGGGGTTCCTACAAATTGCCATATATTTATGGCAAGGTGATCATGCAGCTTCAAAAATAAAAAGCCTACACGATTGCTGTGGGAAGCCAGCTGTGTACTTCAGCCAGAGTTTACTCTGGTCAGTCACCCTTAGGCTATGTTCACATGGCTGATTTCAGAACTGATTCACGTCGGATTTCTGACTTAAATACGTTCCGAAATCAGTTGCAAATAAATGCCACTAAGTGTGGTACGTATTTGAAACTGATTTCCCGACGGATTCACCATCCACATTCATTATAGTTGGTGAATCTGTCACTGAAAAATAATTGACATGCACATTGTTTTTGCGGCCGGATTGCAGCCGCAATCCGGAACGGAAATAAGTATAGTCTAAACGACGACACGCATTTCCCATCAAAATCAATGTTAAACGGCCAGTTACTTGTTTGTAACTGATTTCGCAACGGATTTGTGGCTGTAAATCCGTTGCGAAATAAGCCGTGTGAACATGGCCTTAGGGGGCTTTCACACTGCGCAGTTTTACCTGCGCTCCAATTATACTGCCTTTGTTACCAGCTTTTCACTTACCTAAAGTGATGAATCAATTAGTGTGTTTGAAATCCACAAGACTTCAAAACACAGTAATTGATTACTTGAAATACCTTTCTGAACAATTTAGACAACTGAAAAAAAGCTTGCTGGTAAAGGCAGCTTAATTGGAACACAGTTAAAATTGCACTGTGTGAAAGCACCCTTAGATGTGATCAATTGCAACTGTGGCAGCGAAGAGTATAGGAAGGGAAGTTTCCTCTGTCTGCACCCCATGACACTTCATACAAGATTAAAATCACCTAGTTTTACTTGTCAGTTGTGTTCTGTGCTGCACCTCTTGGTACTGGATGAGTGCTCTGTGGAAAAGCCTGTGACTGGAATGTACTAGATAAGAGTCCACAGCAAAACTGTTGGCAATTTTAGAAGTGGTTTTATTTGGATCTTAATCGGATAGAACCTAACATAAGTATCAATAATATAGAAAACAAGTAATCCCATGGTCTGGGCCTTTCGGCCAAAGGCCTTTAAAAAATGGGACCTAGATGTGGGAAGTGGAGCTGGAGACTGTGCCACATCTAGTCCCCATTGTTAAAGGCCTCTTGGCCGAAAGGTCACACCATGGGAATACTCAGTTTATTTTATTAATGATATACTTAGGAGAGTTCAAAGAAGTTAATCAGATAGAAGATCCTAATAAAACTTCTAAACTTAAACCCAAAAGGGGTGCTGTGGATTTGCCATCTAGTCTTCCCCATATGGACTTCACAGGTACAAAAAAAAAAAAAAAAAAAAAAAAAATTAGGGATGAGGGGAAGGTTTGAAAAATTTCCCTTACAGCAAGGCCTCAGATATCTACATAAATTTAGGTTACAGCTACTGACATGCAGTAGCTAGTTAACTGACCTGAACATCTTTTTTTTTTTGGAGGCCAGAGTATTCACTGAACAAACACCCCTTGCCCCCCATGATTGGGATATTAAATTTAAAGCGGGCTAAAATACCCAAAAGGAAAAAAAGAGGGCTGAGTTACTCAATTGAGCATTTTCCCCGCTACAGCCACTTGTGTAAGTGCCAATAGTAGAAGCACACACCCCATGCAAAACAGACCCCCAAATCCTTTGAACTGCAATTTAAAAAAAGACACAGCAATAAGAAGGGCACCAAGTGGTCATGTGACCACGCCATTAGCATCCTATACATACATACCCCTACCCAGGAAAACATGGGACTTTCTGCTAGGAGCTGTACAAAACGGGGGTTGTGACTTAATATTGTAGTTTCATCTAATGCTTGCAAACATGGCCCCTGCTGTTATTACAACTGTGGCCAGTTCTTTAAATTTTTGGCAACCAGATAAGGTTTGATTCCCTATAGCCTCCCAAATAAAGGCGCTAAAAACCTCATAGCACCCCTTTTTAATGTGTTTAAACAATCCCTCATAGTTTTTTAACCATAAGATTGCAGGGGGCCCCTTCCCAATGGCCCCTGCAGTCCCCATACTCCCCAAATAAAAATTTCTGCCCCTGTATTTACTAAAAACCATTTTAGCAAAACAGGCCCTTTAAAAGATGCATTGCTGCGCTCTTCAGACACCCACAGGATGAGGATCTTAACAGCGTTACCCCAAGCCTGTAGAAAGGCCCCCCCCCTTTTTTCCAAACACAAGCCCCCCAAAAGCTCAAAAAGATAAGGAATTTTTGGGTCAATAATGAAGGTTTTTCAGCAACTAAAACTTCATTGGTTTACAGACAGTATACATGTGATTATTCTGGTTCTCCTTTAAAAAGCCCCTTTAAAGCTCCAAGTTTAAATGTTAACCTGGGATGAAACCGGGATTTATAAGTTTTTCGACAATAAAGAGGTGTTCATGATATTTTAACTGTTATAAAGCACACACCTTGTTCTGTTCACAATCCAGGCATTAAGAAATTTCCTTTGAGGTTCTGGTCAGTCAAAAAACCATTTTTTTCCAGACCAGCCCTAAAAATTTCTCAATTCATTAAAAAAAGGTCTAAAAGAGAACAAAACAATTAGTTAATAAATATTGACCATGAACAAAAGGCTTTATTCTTAATAGTGAAAGGGCAATATGCGGGGCCAGGGGCAAACAGCAGGAAGGCTTGGTTCAATTCCAAGTCTAAGTTCCATTGAGGAGTTCCCGCGAAAACTGAAGGATCCTTTTCAAAATGACCAGAACTGCCATCGAGGGACCCTATATTACAAAGGGTCCATCAGGTTTTTCCCAAAAGGAAGAACATTTTTCCGGGGTGCTGTATGTTCAATCATTCACTGCAGCCTAATGAAGGTTTTTCCACAATTGTCAAGGGGAGAGAAAAAGTTTGATGAAACATTTGGCGATGGTACCAAACCTTTAATTATTAAATCCCTTTCCATCCAACCCCCAAAAAGCCCTTTTAGAATCTGTTAAATTTTAAATGAAGCAACTTATCGTGTAGAAGTCTTACACACCTACATGGGTCCCTTCCTAATTTTGGGAAATTACCCTGAAACCTCTCAACTACCCAAACATATTTTGACTAACGAGTGCACTAACACCGAAACTGATGCAGATTAATACGGGGAAACCCTGTTACGCTGGTTTTCATTCCTGAACATGGATGGTAAAGGCAGGAAAGGGGGTGTGAAGGTACTGGGAGGGGAAAAAAAAAACCAAACAAAAAAAAAAACAAACCCTAACTTACTGGAAGGAACTGAAGCCTCTTCTCCCCAAATAGCTTGTTGGATGTTCATCATACATAACTGGGCTTTCTTTCAAACCTTTCAGAAGATTTTGTAGCTGAAAATAATTTCCCTTGACATCTGTAAAATGCATCACCTGAAAATAATGATAATTAGCAATATAATTGTTTCAAAGTGTATCGAAAGTCTAGTAAACAAAACGGGAAAGCACACATTCAAGATAAAATATAACCAGTGGGGAGAAAATGCATTTTATACCATTCCCTACACAGATAAACTTTTCAGTAACTACAAGGTCCTCAGAATAACACTTACACCCTAATCGGAAAGCTGGTGAAGGGGGACACTGAGGAGCTTTTAAGCCCAAAACCACAAAATTTTTTAAATAAATCCCCTTTTCCGGATTGGGCGTAGGAGAAAATCCTACTGCCATAAGGGGCTTTGTAAATAGGAATTTTTTCACAAAAACTGGCTGATAGCTGGCAGGTTTTTAGCGCCAACTTAACAAAATCTCACCTGTAAAGCACAGGATTAAACCCCTGCCACCCACACTTTAAACCCCTCAGCCACGGGATCTAAAAAAGAAAAAGGGGCTTCACCGTTTTCCTTCGATCGGGGACTGTGCAAAGTTTTGGGGGCTCCTGACAGTTAAAAGGCTTTGAAAACCCCCCATGTTCTGTTTTTAAAATAGTTACCGCCCAGCAGGAAGCAAGGTTTTTAAATTATATATAAATAATATATATTAAATATTATAAATATATTAATATAAAAATTAAAAAATATTACACACACACCACCATCTTTTTTAAAACCCCCCAAAAGCATTAGGCTTTCAAAAAGAAGGTGCTCTATTGGGAAGGGACTCCGTTTAAAAAAAAAACAAAAACACACCCCCCTTTTGCCATTCTAAAAAAACAGTCGATAATTTTACTTTTTGCATGAGAGACTTCTATAATCTTTAGTGCATATGGTCTCTAGTTACCTGCAAACTCTTATCAGATTAACTGAGAGATCTTGAGTATTCACCCCAAAGACAGACTGGGGCTCCTGAGCAAAACTAATCTCTAACAAGATTAGCTTTTGTTTAAGATAAAGCCATGTTTTAGTCCTTACAGCAATATGTTTAAATGAAGATAACATCTCCAGCCTCACCAATATGCCAGTAAATACTATAGAACCACCCACAGCCTGAGGAGAAAAGTAGTTTGTCTCAGTGAAACAGCATGGTGAGAAAAAACCCTTTAATTTTCTAACACCACAATTTTGGTGAAAGGTATTTTACAGCCATGCCTACCTTATTCTAGTGCATGCTATGGCATTAGAGGTTCAAGAAGTGCCCTTATTAATGTAATTTGGCATGCTGTATAAAACGCTTACATTACATGAAACATTTGGATCGGGTTTAAACCCACCCACCACCTTTTTTTGGCAGCAGGTAGTTATTCTGCAGCGAAGCCAAAGGCTGTGTTTTACGGCTCCCATTGCTGCAGCTGTGCTAGGAACAAAGCTGTAGTTAACAGCTCCATTCCTAGAGAAGTCTAAGGATGCTTTCACAGTGCATTTATTCAATGCGTTTTTGTGCAGGAAGGCACAGCATTTTATGCTGTACATTGCTGCACAAAAAGTACAACAGTTATTCCTTAACGGAAGTAAAAGCCGTACGTGTAGATAAAATGTAATAAAAGTTAGTGCATACATTACACAAAAGAAAATTTAGTTATCTATATAACTGTAATAGCCAGTCAAATGAATTCTAAAGGTTTAGTGTGAATGGCGTATATAAAAAAGCCCCCGCATAATTTGTAAACAAACTATGCCCCCAAAAATACAACTTTCCTGCATAAAACAAGCCTTATACAACTATCACCAAAAAAACCTAGACACAAAACAAAGTTTAGCTGGTTATTGAGCATGGGCAGGCCTGGGGCTTTAAAGCAAGCAGGAATCCCTGCAAATCGGGGCATTAGGGCCCCAAGAACCACATACAACCACACAGGCTCGGACTGGGCCGCCGGGGGACCGGGGAATCCCCCGGTGGGCCCCCCCGAGCCGCTGTGCCGTCGCTCCCCGGGGCCCGGCCGCGCATCCGGTCACTGGACGCCCGGACCCGCATCCGAGCCCCAGAACCAGCCCGGGAGTTGGGGACTAATGTCCCCGACTCCCGGGGCTGCGCGGTGTCAGTGGAGCACAGCGCCACTAGCGCTGCGCTCCGGGTGATCTTTTCCCCGGTTTGGCTGAATGCATTAAGGGGCCCTTCAGCCTGCCGGTCGCCGGCCCCTACTGGTGACGTAGGCGGCGCGGTGACGTCACTTCACCGCGCCGCCTATGCAGGGTGCCAGTACGGAGCCGGCAGGGAGCCAGGTAAGTGGCTGGTTGTTTTTTTTGTTTTTTTTTTAAAACTATCTAAGGGGGCCCCTGACTGCTAAGGGAGGGGGGCCCTTGGCTACTAAGGGGGGGGCCCTGACTACATAAAGGGGGGCCCTGACTACGGGAGCCCTGACTACCTACACACTAGCTAAAGGGGGCCCTGACTACCTACACACTAGCTAAAGGAGGCCCCTAACTACCTGTACACTCCCTAAAAGAGACCCCTAACTGCCTGTACACTCCCTAAAGGAGGCCTTAACTGCCTGTATACTCCCTAAAGGAGGCCCTTAACTGCCTGTATACTATCTAAAAGAGACCCCCTAACTGCCTGTATACTCCCTAAAAGAGACCCCCTAACTGCCTGTATACTCCCTAAAAGAGACCCCCTAACTGCCTGTATACTCCCTAAAAGAGACCCCCTAACTGCCTGTATTCTCCCTAAAAGAGACCCCCTAACGGCCTGTATACTCCCTAAAGAGACCCCCTAACTTGCCTGAAACTCCCTAAAAGAGAACCCCCTAACTGCCTGTATACTCCCTAAAAGAGACCCCCTAACTGCCTGTATACTATCTAAAAGAGACCCCCTAAAATGCCCTTTATAACTCCCTAAAAGGACCCCCCAACTGCCTGTATACTCCCTAAAGAAACCCCCCAACTGCCTGTATACTCCTGCATTATCTCCAGGGGGGTTTAGTCCTTTCCCCCCCTCCAACCCCCTAGGATACTAGACCCTCTAAGTTATGGCTTGTACCTGCTCCCACCCCTGGGAAGTTTTGTAGAGAGGTGGGAATGGTAAAAAGATGCTGGAAAATTGGGGGTTTTTAAAGTTTTTTGTTTTGGAAATTTTCAGGATGTTTGTCCGGGAATTTTCACGGGCGTTGTGGAAAAGGATGCAGAGAAAAGGGGAAAAAAAAAAAACGACTCATGAGAAAGAATGACCCTCAGATAGGACCTTGGTAGTCCCGGGATTTTAAGGGGTAGTTATTCTATATTGGATCAGTGTTGTATTCATTTAATGTGATGTGACCTAGCTGGTTTCTGACCTCTTGTGGTCTCATTGGGGGTGTTGTGGGTTATCCTGAGCGGTGTTGACCCCTATATGGGTCTCATATGGCGGTGTTGAGGTTATTCCCGGCTGGGGTCGAACCCTAATTGGTCTCTATGTGGCGGGTTGTAGGTTATATTGGCATTATTTTGTGGCAGTTACTGTGTCCTGATTGACCCCGTATAGGGTTACATTTTTTCTTGCTGGTGTTATTTTTAAAAAGGGGGTGAGGGGGCGTGACCATTAAACGTGGAGGGGGAAATTGTATGTGGGGGGGAGGGGATATTGAGTGGGGGGGGGGGATAGGGGTAGCTACTTAGCCTGTGCTATGAAATTTTCCCAACAGACAGATATGGCGATAGACGATATGCAACTCACTTGTATTGTACTACACCATACAATTCTGTTTTTCACACTGTATTTTTTTGGGTAAAATGGGCGCATTTTTTCCGAGAGGGCCGGTAAATTTTTTACGTACAGTGGGTGGCCCCAGATCAAGGGGGGGCCCCCCCCAACAAATCCCCTTGGGGCCCCAGACCCCCCAGTCCAACACTGGAACACTGCTTGGGGGGAAAACTCTTCAAAAAAACTGCAGAGTGTCAAACACTTTTAGTGCAAAAATTCATTTAAGCAGCTTCAATACAATTTAAAATTTTTTAAAATTGTGGGTTCCCCCTTCACCCCCGGAATACGTCTCTTCAGCGTCTTTTTTCAAAATAGCAGAGCCATGTAATAGGGCAGGATTTGCTTTGTTGGTTATTTTATGGCATTTTACCATTTTGATCTTGCTTTTTTAAATATTTTTTTCCTGATTTCCTCTTAGACTCTGTTTTTCTCTGGTTTTAACCCACCCTTTTCCCCCCCCGACTGCTTTTCCCCCAGCTTCAAAATTGGCCTTTCAGTCACTCCCAGAGATTTTCTCTGCAAAGGAGGTTTTTTACCTAACCTAATGACAAGTTTCACCCTTTTGGCATTACATTCGTTGACATTTTTTAAAAACCCCTCCTGCATCACTAACGGGAAAAGCGGGTTGTATGCCCACATTCTATAAACCGCCTACAACCCAACCAGGAAGCGAGCTAAGACTGGCTGT
>JAODAL010043722.1:0-33581 GCA_025379985.1 Phyllomedusa bahiana
GTTGTTTTTTTTTAAAAAGTAGTAAAAAATAAAAAAAAAAATTTTTATAAATTAACATAATACATTTTACATTCTAAAATCAACTCCATGAACTGCATTAAACTCTATAGAGAAGAGAAGTAACAGAATACAAATATTACAGTTCTTAAGTATGATTGGCAGTGAAAGCTGCTTATCTTTTGCAACATTCTAACCACAAATTGAGATGGACACAGGGAGAACATTGTGACGTGGTAGAAAGAAAAACATTTAATAGCGTGATTGACATTTATGAGTGTCTTTTCTTCTCTCTAGAGATTAAAGCAGTTCATTAAGTCTCTTTTTTAATGTAAAATTTATTATGTTAATAATAAAATTTTGTTCTGATTTTTTTTTACTACATTAAATGAAAGAAATTTTAATCAGATGGTGATCAGTTATGAATTTTAATTTTGTTGCTCTCAGCCTTTATTTTACATACAGCAATAGCTGTCACACCACAGGACTTGTGGTGCACCAAGCAAGATCACTAACAGTTTCTATTCACTGACATGCTATTCTAACACCTTTTCTTTATTTCTAGCCTTCTGCAATGTGTATGTAATCACTGACAATACTATGCTAACGCCGTAAATACACAATTGAGAATGGGATTTATGATCGATGCCATATTGTTTTATTTAATTTATATTATTTAATATATGATTAATTTTAGATTATATAATTTTATCAAAATTTTATAGGAGATCATTTTATATTTTTTGGGATATTATGTATTTTAATATTAATTTTATATTACACAATTTAATATTTTATATTATTTAATTTTCATATAGTTTGATAATTATTCTAAATAATTTTTTATTATTGTTCCACTCAACTACTCTGGCTCAGGCAGACCAAATTGAAATTGGTCTACCTGTTCGAGCAACTATGTGCCTAGTTTTGCCGGGGCACATTCATATATGTGTCTAACAGTACGAATGTGGTGCGACATGCCGCCAGAATGCCTCCACACCTTTGGCGGGTTACAAAGTGTCAGTGCAGGCACACAGTGCGCCAAACTTGCCCGTACGAATGTTCATACATTGGGAAAAATGGCGGGCCATTCTCTTGTCACACATTTAACGCCAGAAATAGAGAAATAGCCCGTTCATACATGTCGCCCTAAGTATGTTACAAAGTTGCATTAATTTAGATTTAGTCATTTACATAGCGCTGTTATACTCTATAGCACTGTACAAAGATTGTCATTAATCACATTGATCATTGGCTCCAACCCCCACTGGGGCTCAAAATCTAAATTTAAAATTAACCTATCAGTATGTTTTTGGAGTGTGGAGGAAAATCAACACTTGGAAAACATATAAACTCCTTGTCTCTGGTAGGATGTGCAATAGCTGAAAAAAAAAATAGTTGGACCTGCACCAAAAACTTGATTAAAAGCAGCAAACTTTGATTCCATTAAGTGATTAAACAATCAATATCCACAGCTTGATATGAATCCAAAAGAGAAGTCTCTATTGGATTCATATCATGTTTTGGATATTGAAGTCTCTATTGGATTCATATCATGTTTTGGATATTGATTCTTTAATCTCTGGATGGAATCAAAGTTTGCTGCTTTTAATCAAGTTTTTGGTACTGGGCCAACATGTTTACAGATATTATATTTTCCTGATGATTAGGGTTTTTATTGGACGCGTGCAGCTTTTTTACAGGTGAGCTGGTCAGTCTGTTTTCTGTCTTTTGTTAAATCTGGTAGGATGTGAACCCAGAACCCCCGACACCGCAAGACAACAGTGCTAACCACTGAGCCACCTTGCACCTAAAAGTTTCATAGGATGCATGAAGGAAATAATGCTGCTTTGCTCTGTCACTTCCTGGTCAAGCTGTCTGTAATTAGCATATGAGCTTGGTGTATTCAGACTTCTGCTAATTAGATAAATCTCATGCTGTCAGGACCAGAGAAGCTTCTGAGTTAAAGTAAACAGCAGTTATTACTGTCTTTTGTCTGAAAGATCAGATAACAAACAAGCTCTCACTGTCTGGAGTTTTGTGCTGCTGCTGCCTCAACCTGTGTGATGACGTCACTCCCTGCTATCAAATAGAACAAACAGCAGGGGAGAAGGAGTACACAGGTCACTTGTAGCTCCTTAACAAAAAAAATGAACAACGCAGTATATTTGGAAAACGTCTTTATTTAGTGTCCCCTACATGTTGAAAGCTAATCTTTGTAGCGAGACAACCCCTTTAACCCTTTCACACAGTTGGATGTTTCTGTATGTCCAAATGATATGAAGGGTGTATAGAGCAGGTTCACATGCTGAGCCCACTCCATACGCAGCAGCTGTTCATTACAGCTGGCAAACGGCACTAACGGCAGAGAATAGAGCCAGGGTCTAAATGATTGAGAAATGTAGCTGCCATGTAGGTACACCTACTACACCCTGCCATAGTACTTAGTAACACTCCGGAACACTCATTTTGGTGCCCTAAAAGTTGGAACTGTTTTTGAGTATGTTTTGGGGCGCTGATTCTGAGCATGACACCTGTTTTCCTCTATCAGCTCTAGATTTGGACATTCAACATTGCTATGTATCTGCTGCTGAAAGTAGTGGTCGCTCAATGTTGTACTAAAGAAATGTTGATAATTCATGTGCTTGAGAAAGGGGGAGGGATTCTCCCGAAACGTCACGCGCAGTTGCACTTACTGCCTGCCTGTCTGTTCTGCCTACTCCAAGATGGAGATGTCGAGCTATGCGGATGCAAGCTGAATGTCTGATATATGGGAGATACCGGCCACTTTGGACGATTGATCATAAAATGCAAGTAATAACTTTGTAACATACTGAGCATGTTTTGAAGAATTTTAATTAATGAAGTTACATTGTTGCAAAATATTTACCTGTCACTCCTCTAATTGCGAGGATTGAAGGGAGTAGAAGGAGCTCGTTGTGCAGGTTGTTTGTAGCTCGGATGTAAATTAACTACTACCAGTACATTTGAACAAGATAATTCATGTGAAACAGAAAAGACATAAATTTGGAACATTTAAAGAAGACAAGCAAAAACGTGAATGTTCAGGAGCAAATTCAATTCTATTCATCTGCACGACATATCAATACACAAATTAATCACAAGAACAATGTAGAATCATGTAATTAACATCTCATAACTAGACCAACATCTAGATCCCCAAAAATAAGCACTCAAATACCCAGAATAAGGTCAAAATGTCTAGACACCCAAAAAAAAAAACCCTAGGGAGAGTAAGCATTAAAGAAGTAAAAAATAAATAACTTTTAAAAGTAAGTTCAAATCCCCTCCCTTTTGTCATTTTACAAATAAAAAAATAAAAAAGTTACACATAATTGATATTGCCGCATTCGTAAAAGTCCAGTCTTTTAAGATAAAACATCATTTATCCCGTACGCTGAACACCATCAAAAATCCAAAAATGGCTGTGACCTTAAAGGGTTATATAATGGCTCATATTTTCCTTTTGGTTGCAAAAACGTGTCTCTTGAAGCGGTGGCTTGATAGGGACATCCCCTCCATTAAAATGGTGATATCAATGGTTAGGCATTTTCTCCTGTTGGATAAATGGGAGGTGGAGAATAATAAAGAACAACAGGTCAAGGGATTTTTCCGTAAATGGAGAATTTCTATTGAAAAATTCTTGACACCTAAAGAAATAAAAGAGGTAGTACTCCCTTTTAAAGACACGACATGGTACGTACTCAAAGTTTTGGCAGCCGATCTGGGCCCACTCAGGGTAGATTGAGTGGAAAACTTTAGAATGGTGAGAGGATCTTCCGAGGCGACCGAGACCAGCAATTTAGAGTAACTCAAGGGCAATAGTGGTTAATGTGAAGAGTGTATGGGCAATGGGGTGGGGGGGGTGGGTTGTTTCTGTTTATTGTTGTTGGGTGTGTTTTTGTAAAAATGGACACTGACCGGTATTTACTTTGATATACTGTATTTTTGTATATTTCTGCGGTGTCAATAAAATTGTAAAAAAAAAAAAAAAAGGGGGGGGTTATTTAAAGAAATGCCAACCAGCAACTAAAATTGTGGATTGTGCCCTTTTCTACTTACCTTTAGATTTGTTTAAAAAAAAATGCCTTGATACTAAGGGCGACGAGTATGATTTCTGGCGCCCAGGCACCAATTTTATTGCGCACATTTGTAGCGTAGAATGTGCCTGAATCTGTGAACCTTTTCTCCTGCGGGTCATAGATTTTGCACTTTCTAGCTACTAAGCGACAATTCAGGCTCAGGTAAGCCACTTTTAAAGTGCTCTACCTGTTCCAGCAGTAATGCGCCTGGATTTGCTGTACTGAAGATATAAATGTGTAGAATCGTACGGTTGTAGTGCGCCACGCCTCCAGCACGCCCCCTGCTCTCAGGCACATTACAAAGTGCCGCAGGCGCCCGATAATCCGCCTACTTTTGGAGTTCGCCTGCTCATATATTGAGCGCACAGGGCTGTGCCAGTTTTTGGGTTGAAAGGACATCAGGCTACTGGCGCGACCCCATAAATACATGTTGCCCGATAATGTGCCTACTTTTGGAGTGCACATGCTCATATATTGAGCGCACAGGGCTGTGCCAGTATTTGGGTTGAAAGGACACCAGGCTACTGGCGTGACTCCATAAATAGATGTTGCCCTAAGTGACAGAATGATTTCCGCTCCAAGACAGTCCGGTTCCCACAAACACTCGACTGAGCAACAAAGCGACATTTTCTTTTATGTAGCCTAACATTTTACTCGTCTGTCTTCAAAGTTATCTCACTATGCTCTCCCATTGCCGCTCGCTTGTTCACGGGCTTGCTGCTATCTGATACTTATTACTGCTATTAATAAAATAAGGCGATGACTTGTTTGCTATTAAGTGCTTATCTTTCCTCCAAATTGGTCTCTGAAGGAAAATGAAAAGACTGTAGGAAATTTAATCAAAGGACTAAGAAACCATATTGTATTCCATATAGATCTATCCTTTCTTAGACCACAAGGTGCATCGCTTTGACTTCAGAATGCAGTACTTTGATCAATACCTTCCTCCTATCTTTTGATGCCTGATAGAAAAATGATAGAAAGATGGTTAAGGTGCCTTGAGTTGTCTACGTGCTATAAATGTACAAAATTGCTTGGGATTTGCAGCACACATCTAACCTGATTTATTTATTAGTCTGCTAACAAATGAAAGAAAAGTTCGTGCTATGCAGAAATATTAAAGGTTTTTTACTAGGAAAAAATATTAAAGATAGGCCAACAGCTCGTAATCTGTTCAGGTCCAACCACTGGGGAACTCGCTTAGAAGATCGAAAAGGCTGCGGGCCTGCATAGAAGAGAGAGGACCACATAACAGATAATTACATGGTCAGTTTTTGCCATCATAAATAGAACATCCTGGTGTTTGTTCCCCCTTCCATGTCATTTTCATGTCACTTTGGACAATTCCCCGCTCCCTTGTTTGCTAACAATCAACGCCAATATATCAAAAAATCATAATAAAACAAGGTAGTAAACCAAAATTCTAAGCAACACCAATATATAAAGAACACTACCAAAAATACAAATTAATTATATAAAATATATATTATATATATATATATATATATATATACATACATACATTTTATTATTTCCAAATGTATAGTAAAAACACAAAAATAGAAAGACCAAATACATATAGCTAAAAATGGTGGTGCCACAAAGATACAACCCCACACTAGGTGGTATGCATAAGGTGCATAATCATAATCGTCGAAGCCAGGTGTAGAGAAATGCGCATTGGGGTCTGTCTGTGCCTCCTCTGGGTGGGTATGCGCTCTATCTATGGGTGATTATATGGTGACATATCATTGATTATTTGTATATTTATATGTATATTTGGTTATATACTATGTTGTGTATTTGACATGATTATGCACCTTATGTATCCCACCTAGTGTGGTGTTGTATCTTTTTTGGACCATCATTTTTTAGCTATATGTATTTGGTTTTTGTATTTTTGTGTTTTTACTATACATTTGGAAATTAATAAAAAGTTTTGTATATATGTATTTTTGGTAGTTTTCTTTATATATTGGTGTTTGCTAACAATGTAGTTCCTATATAGACTGTAATCTTGCACAAGTTCTTGCTGCACAATAGTGAAAGGGAATGGACCAAGCGGGGCTAATAAATCCTACCTCCAAAACTCCATAGCAACTACATGTGCTGCCTCTATGGTATGTGTACTATTGCCACAACCACTTTAATACAGTGTCCACACAGTGAATTTAAAGGGATATTCCCATCTCATTGACTAGATTGAAACATGTAGGCAAATATAAAAGATAAAGATTCTTACCAGATACATTCCTGTTCTAGTGTTGCTTTATTTCAGAGGTAGAGCAACTTTAATCTCCTGCTTGTTTACATAAGGTTCCTTAGATTACAGACCACCTCTAAGGGTATGTTCACACGACGGATCCATAAAACGTATCTAACAATGTGCAGTGTGATTTACATTAGTTTCTATGTAATACACGCATTTCCGTTCAGTCGAGTGATCACTGATATGTTTCCTTGCGTCTTTTAGATTCGTTTTTCTGATCCTATTATAGAATTGTCATGTAAATTCTATTTGCATTTTATACAATTGAAATCCCCATATGAAACAATGGGATGCACTTTTGGAGCCCGAAAAACGGATCCAAAAGCGCAACATACTTTTGGGTACATTTTGAATGCACTTTTGATACCAAAAGCACATCTGAAAAAAGCATTGGCATTAAATTTGTAGTGTAATACACTAAATCGGCCGCTAGAGGTCTCATTTGATGGAGAAGAACTGTTTGAACTTTAGTTACCTTATGACCTACATTTTCACTTAGACTGGAAAGTGATTTAGGTGTAATGTGAAAGGAAATCCAATAGAGGGCGCTCACAGCAGTTTACATGTGTTTAATCTTATCAATCTCTTTTTTATATGTTTTGAATCATAAAAAGCGGTTTTTTTAGTATAGAATGGGTGTTTTTTGTTAGACATTATAGAAGTTTTTAATTATTAATTTATAAATGTTTTAGATATTTTTTTTATAGAATGTTGTGGTTTTAGTATTTACTGAAACCACTCAACATTTATATAATAATTATTTATCTAAAACATTTATAAATGAATTATTTAAAAAAATTCTATAATTTTTATAAACAAACCCATTCTATACTAAAAAAAAAAAGCTTTTTTTTTAATTCAAAACATATTTTTTAAAAAGTGATTTATAAGATTAAACACATGTAAACTGCTGTGAGTGCTCTTATTGGAATTCCTCTTACATTACAACTAAACTAATTTCCATTCTAAGTGAAAATGTAGGTCATTAGGTTACTAAAGTTCAAACAGTTCTTCTACATTAAATGAGACCTTTAGGGGCCGATTTAGTGTATTACATTAAAGATTCTACCTTTTCAAACTACAACCTCTGTGGATGTTATCATTTGTGAATAGTCTCAAGTTCTTTGCCTGTATTTTATCTAGTGTATACTGTGTATATGTGTTGAAAAACGCATCCAAAAAAGTATCAGCGGTTGCGTTTTTGGATACGTTTTTTGGATGCAGTTTTTAATGCGTTTTTCTTCAATCAAAAAATGGATCAAAAAATGGATCAAAAACGTTGTGTGAACATACCCTAAGGCTGTGATCGAGTACTGAGCCATGGTCTGAAACACGCTCAAGCCTTTTTTGACTTGCGGATTAGGATTCAGCTGGCAAGTCAAGAGGTTGTTGAGTACTCTCCCATAAGCTCTGAACCCAGGATTCCTAGTCAGGACTGGGATTGTTAACCATCATTTACTTTGGCTTTGTATGTGTTACCCGACCACCTCTCTCTGCTCTAGCAGTGGCCAGGATGATGAAGTCACTCACTGCTGTGTCTTATCAGTAGAACAGAGCTTCCCAGTAGCTAATCATATCTTAAAGGAGAAACCTTAAAGGGGTTGTCTCGCTACAAGGATTGCTTTTTATGTTAAAGATCTTGCAAACACTAATCACTTTGCAATATGTGTCCATTAACAGTGTCCTACCTATTCCGAGATATCCCCTCTTGTATGGCCTGCATCAGCTCCTCAGGTCACTGTAGCTACAGACATGTTCTATCTCTCCTGCTATAGCTACAGACCTGGTGTCCTCAGCAGCTCCTCACTGCAGGCTAGTAGAAGCCGGTAAACTTTGAATTAAAAAATGCAACTAGGAAAACAAGGCTCAGGAAAGGTGAATCAGTGTAGTGAGACAATCCCTTTAAGTCTAGATCTACACAACATTGGACAAAAAACGCAGAAAGCATTTTTTTTTTCTGATACAGGACTGCGGCTTTTGTCATGTTTTGTGCAAAAAACGAGGTTGCTTCTCTTTTTTTGACGTCGTCTATACAATTGTATTGTATGGGAAGACGGCGAAAAAACTAAAAGCGCCAGCGTATTATACAACATGTATACTACGCCGGCGCCGAAAGACGATCATGGAAGGCTGGAGACTACAACTCGTCTTTTCTACTGTAATCTATGAGGTTGCACAAAATGACCATATTTTCGGCGCTTTTAAAATCCTGAAAGCGCCGAATATACGATTGTAAAACTGTACAGTGGAGACATAGCCTTTAGTTGTTGAACAGAGAGGGAACAGGAAACTCATGCAACTTATTCCAGGGCACAGCTGAAGCATTCAGAGCTTCATTTCAAATCACAGAAATGTAAACCGTGATATTTTGGCACTCGGGTCTTCTTCAGGTTTTCTGCTGTGTATACATAGGTTGAAAAGGCAAAACGTTGCACTTTTTCAAGTTGTGTACTCGCCCTACATGCTATGAACACTTCAGTTTGGTGGTGCTTTGGACGTTGTTGCTCTTTTTGTTCTCCCTGGTAGCCAAGATCAGAAGTAACAGAGATGTATTGAGCCCCAGCGTGACCATTAGGGTTTACCAGGTAACCACCTCGGGCACAAATCGCAAAGGGGTACAAAAATCCAGTCGCACTTTTAAAAAAACCTCAACAAAGTGTGGAGGTTTAGCGTCAGGTAGGAAAACAGGGCTTCCACAGACAGAGACAGTGACACGGAAATCAGTTCAAGTTCCAGGCGCTGCCTGGGTTTATTAAGAACTTAACAGAAAACAAAACAAGCCTTAACTTCAGGCTAAACAGAAATAAACGCCTGCTCGGCTGAGCACTAGCTACACACAGTATATCCCTCACTATGCTTAGTTACAGACAGCGTCTGTTACTCACAGCAAGGTTTGTTTCCACAGCGTGACACCAGCACACACACAGGCCTGTAGGTTCAGGCTTTATAGGCCTGAGACCAGCCTCACCTGGGGCTTGGGAGTGGCCACCAAACCAGCTCTTTGACCACTCCAGAAAAGCCGACCCGGGAGGAAACAATGCGGATTGGATCGCTTATAAAAACATGTAAGTTGGCATAGGTGCTACAGCAATCAACAAGGACTGTTCGGCTTCTCTTCACCGGTTAGGCCCTCGGTGACCCGCATTGCCAGGTACCGCCTAAGGCGATAGGAGTGTACTTCTTGGGGGAAAATATATCTACCATCAACTATTCCCCTGTATGCTCACATACCCTCCCCTCTGTTGAACTGTGGGTAGGACAAACTTGACCACCAATACAATGCGTTCTGGGACAGAGCATCAGCATTGCCATTGAAGTTTACAGCTCTGTGTTCCACTGATAAACTCTAAAATTTTGCAGAGGTAAGGAACCACTTGTGACCTCGGTTTCTTCTTTGCTGAGAAATCATGTTAGCGGTGAATGGATCGGTAATAATTTGAAGTGGCGAATAGAAGGATAAAACCTCAGGGCTTCAAGGGGCCCATTTGTTGGCAAAACACTCCGTCAAACTTATACTTATAAATTTTTTCTCCGTATGGTCTGGTGAGCTTCATGCTCAGTATATGCGGGAAGCTCTCTCCCCTACTTTTTGGGAAAGGCACTGCTCCAGTCCACCATCAGACGATCCTGTCTGTACACCTGAAGTGGCGAAAGTCCATGGCATGGCAAAATTTCTCTTATTCATTAATCCCACTTGCATGGGGTGCTAAGGTCAAATTTTGATACCCTCATTAGTTTCCGGAAGTCACTTCACAGAATCGTAAGGAGTAGTGTTGAGGTTATTATCGACAAAGGTTGGAAATCGGGCAGGTTTTTATGGTGATCGAAATTTAGATCATGCGATAATAAGGCTAAAATCTGTGCTTTATTCTATTACAGATCGCGCCAATATCGGCGCTCCTGTAAATTTGGCGGCCAGCAAATCAGATTTACGAATAGATGAGGGTGAGATGTGTGTGCGACGTCATGATGGGATATGTGTATGGTTGCGATTGGCTGGAAAAATCACATGACCCGTTTTTTATGAACAGCGTTTCGGTTCAGCCCTCAGTGTCTCGCGTTCTCAGGCAGAGGAACGGTGTGCGCTCTGCTTGTGTCAAACTGCTAGCGAATTATTATATTTCTTCCACAGCAGAAACTTACTAAATTAGCTCGAGATCCTTACAAATTCTAGTTAGATTAGAGATAGGAAAGATTTTATATAGTTAGGTACGAGTATTTTAATGGTGATTCTCGCTGTTGTAAAGTCACGGTGGGGAGCGGAGGGGGGGCCCCCGGGGCGAACACAGACAAGCTCTACTAAAGAATACTGGATAAAAGCTTTACCAAGAACCTTTTAGTGTTGACATCTGCAATAGTTTATTATTAACAGTTTTCTATTGAAATATTTCCTGGGATATTAGGGGCCTGAAAAATTATAGGATACACATCTAATCTAGAACTGCAGGTCTATGTTAGGTGCAAAACTCCATTTTATTATCAGTATAATTTTCAGATAGGTGTTCATTTTCAATTTTGCCATTCAACCTTTGTTGATATTATCACCTTAAATTAGAATCCAGCAAGTCAGCACAGGTCTGATCAGTGCCCAAAAATCACCATGTAATATCCGAATAAATTTCAGATTCGTGTTTTTGACTTTGGCGCCACTACAGCTTTGTTCATTGAGTGCACCTGTCGCATTAAATGTGAATACTGCAATGTTATAGTCACCACAAGGTGAATTGATACGGTGCCAAAAAATTCTATTCTTTCGAAATACATTTCAGATAGTCGTTTTTTCACTTTTGGCGAGGCCAGCTTTGCTTGATAGATCTACTTGCAGGTTTAAATTTGATTTCAGCATTTTAGTCGTCACCACAGGTGAATTGTTTGGTGCCAAATCAATATTGTATTATCCGAATACATTACAGAATACGGTTTTTTGGCTTTTTGCCCAGTCCAGATTGTTGGTGATAGAGCCACCTTGCAGTTTAAATTTGAATCCAGCAATTGGTGTATTTACCACATGGTGAATTGGATAGGAGCCAAAAATTAACTTTATATTATCGAATACATTTTAGATACCGTGCATTTTTACTTTTGGCGCACTACGTTTGTTCATTGAGGCCTTGCACTTAACTGTGGAATCTGGCAATTTT
Organism: Phyllomedusa bahiana; assembly: GCA_025379985.1. Classification (NCBI taxonomy): domain Eukaryota; kingdom Metazoa; phylum Chordata; class Amphibia; order Anura; family Hylidae; genus Phyllomedusa; species Phyllomedusa bahiana. The sequence goes on from JAODAL010043722.1 coordinate 11,511, forward strand.
TTACGCACATAGGTGGCAAAAAAATACCTTTTATTAATCGTAATACATTTCAGATACGTGTTTTTTCACCATTGGGGCAGGCCAGCCAGCTTTGTTGATAGATATACTTTGCAGTTAATTTGAATACAGCAACTTTTGTAGTTCACCCAGATGAATTGATAGGTGCCAAAATACCTTGTGTATTAATCGATTTAATTACAGATACGTGTTTTTTGCACTTTTGCCCAGTCCAGCATTTGTGATAGGCACATTGCAGTTTAAATTTGAATATCCAGCCATTGTGTAGTTACCACTGGTGCCAAAAAATACCTTTTATTATCCCGAATACATTTCAGATAGTTGGTTTTTTGCTTTGGCGCACACTCACAGCTTTGTTCATTGAGCGGCTTGAAAGTAAAATGAAACATTCAAATTTTTATAGTCACCAAGGTGAATTGAAAGGTGCAAAAAATACGTGTATTACACGAAAACATACAAATACGTGTTTTTTGCACTTTTGCCCGTCAAGATTTGTTTGATTAGAGGCACCTTGAGTTAAAAAATTTGAACTTCCAGCAATTTTGTTTTGATTAGAGGCGATTTGAGACTTGCTGCTGATTTGCCGTTTTTAATAAGTGACTTCCAAAAACTATTCCATACCTTCTCAAATTTTTATATTTGAACTTGGAGCAAAAATGCAGGTGGTAAGCAGCAAAAGAGGGGGGTGCACATGGCGGTAGAGGTACGAGGAAGGTGCTCTCAGGGTGGTGCACAACAAGCTGCCTGCGAGATTCGTCAGTTGCTGCACCCGTCAGGGCCTGTCATCGTTGGGTTGGGCCTGAGAATCTCAGTAACGAACAGCGACGCCAATCTGTCCTTCCGTGGTTATGCAACCTGCATCATGCAGTTTACTCCTCGTCCTCCCAGTCACGGCACAACATGTCGTATCCGCATCATAAGCATCTGTCCACATGAAGAGCCCAAATGTCAACTTCGTGTAGACCCACCCACTGTGGATAATCCGTGTCTGAAGACTCTTGATGACAAACTCGCGTTGGTTGGGCAGCAGAAGGCATGTTAAAAGATCAAGAGGATGATATAGTTTGCTCTGACGCCAGTTAATGATGCCATCATAGGTGGAGAAGGATAGCCGGCAATCGTGCAAAAATCCCGGGCGGTCGGCAACGCCTTGCAGGCCCTCTTGCCTTGTAGCCGCAGCTTTGGATGCTAGAGGGAGAAGTCAGGATGACAAGTCACCTGTGTTGATGCTGATGATGATGACGACATTGGGATCCATCGTGGTCGTTTCACAGAATTGCTTTCGAGCGCGCTTATCAGTGAGGACCGAGGAGGAAAACGAATGGGGTAGTGTCAATACGGGTCCGCCACCAAAAGGGAGAGGGGCCGGTCGCAGGAAGTCGCTCGATACTGATTCGCACCCACGGTCAGCGCAAACCCGCTCCTCGCTAATCGGTCAAAAAGGTCCAGGACCTCTCAAGCCTGGGCCTTCTTTGAGCAAGCCCTCTGGATTCACCCAGCGATGTATATCGCCGCTTTGCGCGTAAACGCATAAGTAGAGGCCAGAACTTAAGTGGTTAACCACACCAACATGTCTAGTCACATGCAGCGAATGTTGGAGTTGAAATGGAGGAAACTTGGCCAAAAAAGGCCGACCACGCTGTAGGACGCCAACCACTGTACACTTCTGTTCAGCCTTCTCTCCTCCGCCACCACCAAGCGTTCTAGCTGCCATGTGTCTCAGAGTTCTTGATTCAGGGATCGCCTCCGCTACAGCCTCACGTCGCCCCAAGTACCACCAGCACACAGAAGACACCCAAGCCTACCCTTCTCCTTCCGCAGTTTGACGGACCTGCAAGGTACAGCGGCCAAGTCTAGCAGCCAGCTTCTGTCTTCCAGGTTAGGGTGCAGAAGAAGAACACTTTTAACCCAAACCATCCCAAAGCCAAAAGCCTGAAATGTCGGCCATTGCCGTTTTGGCTGTAATGTATGCTTTCGTTGGTTGACACAGATGGGTCCGCAGTATGGCCCTGGCCTGCCCCCAATACCATGATGACTGAGCAGCACTTTCTTTGAGAAACGCCGTCCCTGCCCTGGCCAGAACGTGTCATCTAAAATTTCACGCGAATGTTGCATCTTGTGGCGGGGAAAAGTCATCTGCACAACCGACACCTGGACTAGTAAGCACGGCATCAGGCGCTATATCTCTGTGCAGCTCATGGGTGAGCTGGGGTGGATGTTTGGGGGTGAAGTGGCTTAGGCTCGGTCGCACCACGCTCTTCAAAAACGCAGGAATGGTGCAGGGCTCTCTTCCCCCAAGGTCTCTGGTGGTTCACGTGCCCAGAGAAACAGCCGCTTTGAAATTAATATGTCATGGAGACCGTCTCACCACAAGGTCAGGAGCTGTGGGACGGTCTTCGCAACGAGAATCGAGGCTGGTTGGGTTAGGACATGAACCTTGTGCAGGCAGGTGGTTGCAGGATAACGTGCGAAAATCTCGCTGGCTGCCCTTAAGTTCGGTAGGCTGCGAGGCACTTCCCTTGCGCGGCCACATGTCAGGAACCTGGTGTCCAGAAATTTCTAAAGATGCTACTGGTCTGGATGCCTGCTGAAGATGGCTTGAGGTCTGAGTTCGCACTTCCGCGTTTCAACCCTGCTTAGTCCGCTGGCAGCGTATGTTGCAGGAGTCGGCCTTCCCGTCAACCGTCTCATTGTTGACGTGGCAAACATGCTGGATTCCACCCTTCCACTATGCTCCGCGCGACTGTGGCACAGCAGCAGCGCATTGCCATTAGCAGTAGAATTGACATACAGGGACTGCACAGCAGCGGTGCGGACTCGGGGGTTGGAGCCAAAGAGAGTGGTGGCAGGTGAAGAGCTTGCACCATCCTTGCCAAGTTTTGAGAAGCCACGCCAAAATGGTCAGTGCGGGAACAATGCCCTTGTCAGCTATGATGAGATTGTGGTTGTGATACTTAGTTCTGGAACAGTAGTTGGACACTCTAGAAACAACGGTCCGCCAGGTTGAGGGAGAGCTCGGACACAGATGCGGGCACGGAGCTTTCTCTAGCCGTCAAATCCACAACGGCCCGAACAGTTTTCACAATTTATCGGTATTCATTAGGCAGTGGTTCGGGGTCCAGATATAGTGCAAGGTGGGCATCAGTCTCATAGGGTGCATCATCAAGGCAAGTCAGGGCTGTGTTGAAGCTGGTGGGAGGCAGCGGAGGAGGGGTTTTTCTAGACACCGATGTTACCGAGTCCTCTGCTTGGAAAAAGTGGTTGGCGCGATTTGAGGCGGAGGCAGGAAGATGAGGAAGATTCAGTTTTGCATAGTGCCCCTGACCAGAGGCTTGGTGAAAATCAAGGCTCATCTCTCAATGAGTGCTTGGATGCTCAATTTCCTCCAACATGATCCTCGCATTAAGGCATCAAAATGAAACAAAGTTACTGGGTGGCCAAACCTCCTGGATCCCGGTACAAAACAAAAACTAGCCACTTTCTTCCACCCACCCAAATAGAGAGTAAAATGCCAGGTAATGGACGCCTTGTGATTGATCAACTGGAGAAAGATAATTGTTGGTTTGTCTCCTTCAGTTCTTCAATGTCACGGTGGAAACAACGGCCAGCGACTAGTGACAGCCGTAGAGTGCAAGGTAGGCGTAGCAGGAGCAGGCAGGCAAGGTGGCCGCGCCTAATGGGTGGACTTGGCAATCTTTATTTACACCTTCACCAACGCATGCAATGCAGGGCACACATACAACACCAGAAGAGTCAGCTTTCTTAAGGGATCATGGTGCCGGACTTTATGCGTATCAAAACACCGATGTTTTATATATGGTTCGGACCCAATTTGACTTCTGGGGGATCCATAATGGACGAATGGCCGAGTGGTCGCCACGCCCTAGAGGTGTTGTCCTGACAGCAGCAGGTCATATCTGAGCGGGACCTTCAGCACAAGACGGAGGAGCAATTACAGGACTAACGCATCGGCTCTATCCAAGATAATGTGGATCGTTTTGATTTTCTCTCAAGTTGAATCAGGCATGGATCTCTGGATTGATGTTGTGAACCCAAATATTGCGAGGTCACCGATTAGTTGCTGGTTCTACTTCAAACATTTCCTCTCAAACAGAAAATGGTCCTCTGAAAAATTATTTTAAATGTTAATTTCTTACTGCAATTTTTATTCTCAGTTTATACAGTTCATTTTGCTGGTTTTGCTGTGAGTAGACTGTAAAAGCACCAAGGTTTTAATGAAAAACCATTATTCCATTTCTCACTTTATGTTGAATTTTTTGCAGTGATCAATGGTTTTGGGGGTCATGTTGCCTCACAATTTTTCAACAGTTCGGATGTGAAGGTCAGTATTTTTAATTTTTTGGGGTTCATGTTGCTGTGAGTTCAGCAATTAATTATGGTCCTTTGGAACAGAAATGCTCGGCCTTTTATGCTGGCATTTTCTCACTCACAATTTTTTAAAGTGGTGAGAAAGAGAAGTCATCATTTATAAAATTTTTGGGTCAATTATGCTTTGAAAAAAAAAATGCGCAATTACTAAGGTCACTAATCTAAAAATGTTGTTGTTTCTAATAGACAATTGTTCTTCACAATTGTCAAATGTGGTCATGGGTCATGTTTGGAATTTTTGGGGGCATTTGCTGTGATCATGCAGCTATACTTACAGGTCTATTTTATAAAATAAAAGTTGTTTCTACAGACATTTGTTCTCACAATTGTCATACAGTGGGCTCATGGGGTCATGCTTTTGAATTTTTTGGAGGGATTTTCTGTGGACATGAAGCTATTACTACAGGTCTATTATAAAAATTGTTGGTTCTAACAGTCATTTGTCTTCACAATTGTTCAAGAGTGGCTCAAGGGTGTGGTGCTATCAGAATCAGGAATCGTGGTTAGGACATCTGTTAATGGACACATATTGCAAAATGAACTCGTTTTGGCATGATCTTTTAAACGATAGTATCAATCCTGTATTCGAGACAAACCATTTAATATAATTAAAAAAAGTCGAAACATAAGTCATGGTGGGATTCATATATTTTAATAAAATGTGTTTTCTAGAATTAAACTACTATAAAACAAACTTGATGTACAAAATAGCTGTTAAAAAATTCCTCTTGCATTGTTCAAGGGAGGCAGGATACAGGGAAAACTTGACGCGATGTAGGTTGTTCGGGTGGGACATGGCGTATGGAAAGCGGAAGAGAACAAAGTACAGAGACAATTTCCTCCGACGTTGCGTTTTTAAATGGAGGAAAAAAGAATTGCTAAGAAAATGGGCACCTGGGTTTTGTACACAGGGCGTTAACACCAGTAATTTCCAAGTGAAGCTCAATTGGTCCGACTCATAGGAGGGGCAAGCGTACCAAGAATTTGTCTGTTGTATGTGGAAGGTGGTGTTCTCTACACTTCCTGCTTCCGCACTCTGCTTTCTGCACGACATTTTTTCATTGCTGACGTTTCTCAGGGCTTTTAACTGCGTGTTATAATAGATGACGCGGACGCCAGCCTGGGATCTCCACGCACCCTGTTAAACTGGACTGGGTCATGCTGTGGAAGGACAGGTATATAGTCAATGTCAAGTGAAACTAATGGTGGTTTGAGAATAAAGCAGCCTCTTTTCCGGATTTTTAATTGGGGGGGTGGAAGGTTTAATGGTCCAAATGCGGTCTGGGACAGGTCAATAAGTCAATGTCAGTTAATAAAATGGTGGTTAAGTAAATTTTTTAAAAGCACTTATTTTTCCGTCATTTTTTAACATTGGGGGTCATGAGGTATTGGGGGAGGCTCATGCTGTTACCTGGTAAGGTATAGTTAATGTCAGTTAACTAATATGGGGGTTGGAAAGTTCCTGTTTCGGCATTTTTAATTGTGGGCCAGACAGGTTTAAGGGTTCATGTGCGGTCAAGGACAGAATTTTGTCAATGTCAGTTAACTAAAATGGTGGTTGAAAATAGATCCTTTTTACGGCATACATTTTAATCGGGCGGGTCAGACGGTTTAATGGTCTACTGTGGCCCGGCAGGCGACAGTATATTCAGATTTGAACTAAATGGTGGTTTATGAAAGACTCCTTTTTTTTTTCCCCCGGCATTTGTAATCTGGGGTCAGAAGGACTTTTCATGTATACGCGGTCACAGGAAGGAGTTAATAGTCATTTTCCAAGTTCAAACTAAATAGTGTTTGTTGAAATACTCCTTTTTCGGGCATTTTTTTATCTGTGGGTCCGGACGGTTTAAGGGTATGCTTGCGTTCCCGGGGACAGGGTTTTTGTAGAATGTCAGTTATACTAAAATGGATGGTTTTGAAAAGACACCTTTATTCCGGCACTTATTAATTGGAGGGTCCAGACGGTTTAATGGTCATACTGTGGCCCCTCAAAAAGACAATGGACAGATATATGACTCAGGTGTAACTAAGAATGGGGGTTTTGAAGACTCTTTTTCCGGCCCACTTTTAATTGGGGGTCAAGACATGTATAATGTTCCATACTGCGGACCTGGACAGTTAGTTCCAATGTCCGTTCAAACTAAAATGGTGTTGAAAGATCCTTTTTCCGGACTTTTTTATTGTGGGTCAGACAGGTTTTTAAGGGTCATGCTGCGGACAGGACAGGGTTTTTTATCAATGTCCACGTTCAATAAAAATGGTGGTTGAGAAAAGACTCCTTTTTTCGGAACTTTTTAATCGGGGGTCAGAGGTTTTGATGGTTAGCGGTTCGGACAGTTCTAGTCCATGTCCAGTTCAACTAAACTTGTGGTTGATAAAAGACTCCCTTTTTTCGGCATTTTTAATATCTGGGTCTGAACGGTTTAAAGGGTCATGCTTGCGGTCCATGTACAGGCTTTGTCAATGTCCAGTTCACTTAAAAATGGTGGTTTCAAAGATACATTCTTCAGGTACTTTTTAATCTGTGGGGTTCCTGCAGGTTTTTAGGGTCATGCTGGTTCCAGCGACCGGGCATATTCAATGTACAAGGACAGGGATACATGACAGGTATTTATTGACAGGGTTTGTGTGACTTTTTTCTGTGGCTTTTATAGCCTAAGTGTTGTGCCTAAAGATGTAGCAGTTAACAATTTGATGTAGTGGTGGTTATACAGCTTCTCAGCCCTGGTTGGGTTGTAAGAGTTGAAGGTCGTTGTTTGCTCTCCATAGACTTTAAATGGGTCATCGGAGGAGGATGACTATCGAAGAAAAACTTTCGATGGTGGGCCGACTACTCGACTATCGCCGGATTGTGTCGCCGTAGCCCGGAAGATCGAACGGATAGCCAAGTAAACGCTCAACACTATTATGAGCCATCCAGTTTTGGTATCTGCACGAATAGGGCTAGACGAATTCAGGTGGGACTCCTCATTACCCAGAGGGGTCTAACATTTTTGACCTCTGCTATGGCTGTCCTTAGCCTTCATGTGGACCCATGTATGGTTTTAAATGGACCTTCTCCCAGGTTCTGTTTAACGATATATGCCTTTATTTGACATCTATGTCGCCAAGGTAGACTCTGGGAAAAACACGTCCTTATTTAATTTGTATGAACTCCTGGTTTTTGTTTTTGAGGATTTCGACAGCAGATTTGAACAACACCTTGGAGGGGCACTACACGGGGCATCACGCGTGTCAGTGTCTCTTGTCTTTCCTCGTTTAATCAGGTGACATGTAAAATTGATTGCGCTTCCGCTTACCGGGGTGTTTATACCTTATATTCACGTTCACCTTTCAATATTCAAAGGGCCCTTGTCATTTTTGTGGAAACCTGGGTCTCTAAGTAGGGGACAATATTAACACCCGATGCCCTGGTTTTTTAAGACTCCGATACCTTGGTCCGAACTTAATGTATAACGGCTTTGAGATCTCCTGTGCTTGCTGATATGTGTTCCCTGACTATTGCCTGATGCAGGCAAATCTATCTTGCTTTTGGGAGATAGTGTTCACATCACACTTACCGGTTAGGGGGTGGAATCATGCTCCCAGGTTTCCTTTGCGATGGCCACGGGACGGGTCTACTTAACACCGAACTCAACGGGCGGAAATACCCAGTGCACGATAGTGGAAACTTCCCGGACCTGAGAACATTAAATAGGGCCAAAATAACAGTACCAGTCTTTCCCGTCCTTACTTAACACCCTCTTTTAAAAAATGTTTTTTAACGTCATGTTGGATATTTCTCCACAAGACCGTTGTTTGGGGGTGAATTACACAGACGTATCGCAAGTGCTTAAATGTTCAGCAGTTTAGCATAACTCTCTAGTGACCTTGGACATAAAGGGGGTCCCTTGATCTGTCAGGATTCCTTTGGATGCCCTGGTACGGGGAAGGAGAACATATTAAAAACAGCACCTTCGCAATAACTTTTTGAGGAGTATTTCGCAAAGGACGGCCTCAGGGTTAGGTGTGGCATAGTCTACACCACCAATTATATTGATGGCCTCTTGACAGATATTATTACATAATGGGCATACTTGACCCATTGCGAACCTTTTCAAAGGGACCTCGATTATATGTAGTGCACCAAAGGGACTTCCTCGTATTGGGGCATAGGAGCTGTTAATAAGAATGACACTCTGGGCTGATTCGCAGGGAGAGTACGTGTGTTACCTCCCCATGTAAACCCCAGAGCCAGGAAAAAAGAAAAACGTTGGTGAATACGTTCTGTGGTTTTCTCGTCTACTAGGATGACTCCGAGCACATGCTTGTGCGATAGGTTCCAAGGGACCCATCTCCTGTATGGCTGAGGCACCACCAGCTGTTCTACACAGCCCCCCTGATATGTAGACCTGGTACAGAGCTCTTTGATGACTGCAAGGTGGGGGAACCCATTGTCAGCCCCGGGGTATGCATATGCCCCAATTCACAACTTTACATTTTCTCTGTGCTTTTGCCAAGGTGGGGTCCTCAGAGCTGAGCAGTTCCGAACTTATTGGTTGAAACCTACAGGTCTGAATATGCTGTGCCACTCTCCTGGTCCTCTCGTTGTACCTGTATGTAGCTAGTGGGAAAATTATCATGAATCTGTGGTCACCTCTACCTGCCAGAACTGTAGTTCTGCGTGTCATAATGGTTCAGGGTTCAAAGGACCAACAATTAACATTTCATGCATTTGCAGTACTGAAAATTCTTTATGCCACACGTCCCAAATAGGGGGAAGTCTTCCCCAGAATCACGAGTTGTGCAAAAGGGTTCCTCACCCATTGCCCACCTATGTGAGGCAACACACTGAAGGTCTCCAGTTTTACTAGGACGGTAGGGTACTCTTTGGTATCCCCATGTTACACAGGACCCCTATAACGGGTCCCGTGAATGAGGCAGGAGTAAACCAGGCTTGGCGTTGCAATAGTGTGACCAAACTCCCTGAGTCCAGTAGAGCAGTTACCCTGGTTGTGTTTACCTGATGTGAACAGCTGTGAACAGTTTTGGCACAGTCTCCTCTGGTGAGCACAGGGCTGTGCAAGACAATCGCTGAGCCCAGCTGAGTACATTCATATACTCTTACAGTGAGGGCGGGACAGTTTGGGCCATATGGCCAGGTCCATGACACCGCAACATATGACCCGGGCTGGTCACCTTGCAGACTCCGGCCCTGTGCCAGCGCTCCATTTGGGACTTTTCCTCTCTCACAGAACCCCTTGGGCACGTCCTTTCGGGACACTCAAACCCCATTTGATAAGGAACGTCTTACAGTCATGTTTCGGCGTCTAGCTGTTACGGGGGTAGGAGGCGTCCATGAGGTACGGCTTGCAGTAAGTCCTCAGTGGCCTTGTACCTCTCGACGAAGTACTCAGCATCTTTGGGGTCCCCTTGTCCTACCCAGCGCTGGATCTCCGGGGGCAACGAGTGGATAAACTTATCCAGGATCACCTTCTCAACCATCTGCGCAGGTGTAGATTCCTCCGGCTGTAACCACTTTTTCACCAGATGTACCAGGTCATACATTTGGGAGCGAGCGGGTAGGTGCTCAGAAAAGGTCCAGTTATGCACCCGGCGGGCCCGCACATGGACGTTCACTCCTAAGCGAGACAGAATCTCGCCCTTCAACTTGGCATAGTCCCGGGCATCCTGCTCGCTGAGGTCAAAATATGCCTTTTGGGATTCCCCAGTCAGTGTTCAGGAAAATACTTTGGGAAAGTATTTTAAATACAAAATACTTATGACTGAAGTATTTTAAATACAAATACTAAATACTTTCATCCCGAAGTATTTTAAATATAAATACTAAATACTACTTCAATACTACTTTTAGTAAATACTAAAATACTTGAAAAATGTAAACAAAGAATTTAATAAAAACAAAAAATGGATCAGAGGTCCTTTAGCCCACTAGTATTAGCATCTACCCTGCAGATAAGTCAGTGGCCAGGATTCATTGTGTCCGACTCCTATAGAAGATGTCTGTCACATGGAGGAGAGGATGCTACAGTAAAGAGAAACATACAGGGACCTTCCTTTAGTTACTATGTCTATTAATGTCAGGCATTTGGTGATATTAATTTAGTTTCAGTAACCCCATCATGTCCCTCCTTTTAACCCCTGTGTGCCCGTTATAAAAGTTACTAATATGTGAGACACATGGGGGTACTAATAAAGGACCTTAATTATGAAGATACCTAATTATTACCTCCATGTCTCTCACATATCAGTAACTCTTATTTGAGGCACACAGGGGTTAATATGAGGGACATGATGGGGTTAACTGCTATTACTATGAGGGACATGAAGTTACTAAGCTGTAATGCATATGACCAGACTTTTTATCTGCAATGGTGGATTTCCCCCCCTCGGCTTATACTCGAGACAATACGTTTTCCCAGTTTTTTGTCTTAAAATTAGGGGTCTCGGCTTATATCCGGGTCGGCTTATACTCGAGTATATACGGTAATTTTATGGAATGGATTACGCGATCGGGATGATTAAAAATAAATCACGCTTCACTGCAAGGCGGACTTGCGTTGCTGGAAGGCGCTGGAATTTTCCCTCCTCTCGTCGCACCTCGCACGAGATACGAGAAACGAGAGTGATGACGTGACTCGCGCTGTTGTTTTTTTTTTAAGCGCGGTGAGGCGGGTTATTTAAATGACAACATTTGTTTTGAATTTAGAAAGTAATTAAATACTTAAAATACTCCCTAAAAGTATTTTAATTACAAATACAAAATACTGAATAAAAAAAGTATTATGATTACAAAATACAAATACCTGACAAGTATTTTAAATACTATTTTAATTACTTGTATTTTAAATGCTCTCGAACACTGTCCCCAGTCAGAAAAGGCGCCACTACCTCCGCCCAGTGTGCCACTGGTAGGTGCTCTCGCTCTGCCACCCTTTCAAAGAGCGCGAGGTAGGCCTCGACGTCGTCCGTGAGCGTCATCTTCTGTAGCGACGTCTGTACGGCAGCACGGGTGGTGGGAAGCGAACTTGACGACCTCTGCACACTTTGTGCCACGGCTTGTACCTGCTCCTGCAGCTGGCGGTTGATGTGCTGCTGTTCTTGCAAGGCGAGTCGATTGGCCTCTATTAGCAGTGCGTTGGTTTCCACCTGGGCCCGCATAGCCTCTTCCTGCACTTTCTGCTGATTCGCTGTCATCAGCTGGAGACTGCTGTTGGCCTGGATGAGTTGCTTTACAAGTTCGTCCATCTTGGCCGTGTCTGGCGGCTGTGTAGTGGCAGCTTTTATCCAGGACATAGGATTTCAGCCTTATTCAGCCCGTTTCCACGAGTCATTGCCCCTAGCAACGGCTGCAGCAAAACACGTGTGTGTCTCTTTAATGTCTGATTGCCCGCATCCGAAGCACTATATGTGGAGGTTTAGCGTCAGGTAGGAAAACAGGGCTTCCACAGACAGAGACAGTGACACGGAAATCAGTTCAAGTTCCAGGCGCTGCCTGGGTTTATTAAGAACTTAACAGAAAACAAAACAAGCCTTAAAGGAGTTGTCTCATTACAAGCTTTCAGCCTTCTTCAAAGGCAAAGGAGCAAAGGATTTTTAAATTGAGGGGCGTGCTTCTTGTCTGCCTCTTCTCCTCCCTCTTCCCCCCTCCCCTCAGCACACAGAAAGCTCTCCTCCATAACTTCTATACAGCAGAGGAGAGGGGGGGGGGAAGGGGGTTTGCTCCCAGAGTTACCCTGTTGTGCCTGCCGATCTATGAGTGTGGAGCCAGAGGTCTGTGAAGCTGTGTATGCTAATAGCGAGCAGGGGGGATGAAATGTGTTCCTATACCCCTGCTGTAGCATTACATATCTCCACATCTCCAGCAACAAAAACCCTATCAAAAACAGACACAGGGCAGCTGTTTAGTGTTACTATAATCACGATGTGTCACTAGTACGCAGAGCATGAAGCATTCACATGCCCCTGATCTGTATAGTATTAAAATTAGTCAGGCCCCCACAGACACATCATGATTATAGTAACACACAGGGTCACTGCTGTCACATCTAGTGATCAGCCTCATTTCTGCTCTTCTCAATTTGTGTAGGGAGCAGGAGGAAGCAGGCACACACAGGGTTAATCCACTACAGAAGCATACTGTGTGGGAGGGGCTCTCTGCTCTGACCTATATTCTGAAGGTGATGAGTCATCAGACCTGACAGCCAGTGAGATAAGGATCAACAGGTTGGCTGCATAGAGTTTTAGAAGCTGATGTACTACTACTAACAGGGCTAACTCAAAATCAGTAGGACATTTGTAATGAACATATATTGCAAAGCTGCTTGTTTTTTAAAGATCTTTTAATTAAAACCCAATCATTGTAGCGAGACAACCCCTTTAACTTCAGGCTAAACAGAAATAAACGCCTGCTCGGCTGAGCACTAGCTACACACAGTATATCCCTCACTATGCTTAGTTACAGGCAGCGTCTGTTACTCACAGCAAGGTTTTTTTCCACAGCGTGACACCAGCACCAAACACAGGCCTGTAGGTTCAGGCTTTATAGGCCTGAGACCAGCCTCACCTGGGGCTTGGGAGTGGCCACCCACCCGGCTCTTTGACCACTCCAGAAAAGCCGACCCGGACACAAGCGGATTGGAACCGCTTATACTAAACATGTCAGTAGCATAGTGCTCTGCACACAAGACTGTTGGCTTCCCTTCACCGAGTCCAGGCCCTCGGTGACACGCATTTTGCCAGGTACCGCCTAAGGCAGCATAGGAGAGTACTCTTGGGGAAATATATCTACCGTCAACTATTCCCCCTGTCACTGTCTCACAAAAGATATTGATGCAAGGGATCTCTGCAGTTAACTTCAAGCATTAGCTCAAAGACTTCCCAAATTTACACCACCAGCAGAAGTACTTCTCTTTATTGTACAACAGAAATTAGTAAATCGTGTAACTATTCTTTTTTGTTGCACTAAGAATACGTCTAAGGCTATGTTCACACGGGGTAATTTCGGCGCGCATTTGGACACATATTAGTGCTCTAATATGGGTGCCGAAATTACGGTAATCCATAGTTTTCATGGAGAACTATGGATTATGCCTCCTCTCCCTGCTCGTACAATACAATCGTATTGTACACCCGGGAGATAAGTGACATGTCAATTACTTGCGGCGAATACGCACTGCGAGTAATGTATGTCTATGGGGACATGTCCACGGGAGTACGCGCGTATCATCGTGAGCTCCCAGAAGACATGATGTAATGCAGCGCATACTGTACGCGCCGCAGTACATCGCGTGAACATATCCTAAGGGTATGTTCACACGGCGTGTTGGGTTTGTGTGAACATACGTTCTGAGATGTGTGTTTGGATCCGTCTAGACAGACCCAAACACGCACCTTGCAATGAGCAGAGTGATTTTACACTGCTCCCAATGTAAATCACGTATCGGCTTTCAGACGAGTGACGTGTGCCTGTCTCAGATCTTTCGGATCCGTCTCTTGGATCCCTTCCAAGATTTTCATGTCGTTCTTGGGCCCAAAGACACGCAGGAGCCCTTTACAAAATATAGGATGCAACCTTTCGCATCCACAAGCATCAACCCGAGTGCATGTTGGATACATGTTGGATCGTTAAGGATTCTCGCCGCTGCGTTTTTGGATGCGATTGTCAGATCCAAAAACACAGTGTGAACAAGCCCTAACACTTTCAGTATCAGTGCAAATGTGAAAGTAGCTTTTCTAAGTTGCAATTTATCAAAACTTTACTTGCGCTCGGCAACGTCACAAAACAGCAAACTTGGCAGCAATTTCAGTTGAATATGGCTAAGCTTTGAATCTGGAAATAAAGAAACTAGAATTTTGCCAGGAAGGAGGCAAGAGTAATTGAAATCATTTTCTTTTGTAATTCTAAATACATTTTTTACTAGTTTGTGAAATTTGGGTGCATTAATAATCTTAGTGCAAATTAACCTGGAGCAGACACTGGGGGTGACATGTATAAATGGGGCTGCTCCAGAAGTCTGGCGTCTTTTCAGTCCGACATCTAGCGCAGCCCTGTTCGCTATCGTTTTAATTTGCCTGCACGCCAATATCAGGTGCATTACAGAGCGCCTGTGGCACTTTGTAATGCGCCTGATTTTAGGGGCCGTGCAGGAGGCGAGGCGCGCTAGAACCGTACAACGCTGTAGATTTATAGCATCAGTACAGCAATTCCAGGCGCATTACTGCTGGAACAGGTGAACCACTTTCAAATTGGTTTACCTGAGCCAGAATTGTAGTTTCTGCGCTAGAATACGCCTGATTTATGACCCGCAGTAGACCAGGTTCATAAATCCGGCGCATTCTACACTATTCTTATGTACAGAAAAATTGTCGTCTAAGCGCCAAAAATCATACATGTCGCCCTGGGTGTATTTGAATCTGAGTCTATGTTACTAAATGATTTAGTCTATTTTAATAGTTACTAAACTTTACTTAGCTTATACAGTGGTCCTTCAGCATACAATATTAATTGGTTCCAGGACGACCATTATATGTTATAACAAAGGAAAACTGGTAATTGGTTCCAAGGCTCCAAAAGGTCACCAAACATGATACAAAATAAAGATTAGCGAAATGAAGCAGATACTAATACAGATAAAGAGCATCCTTCCATATAACAGTCAGGAGTAGCTGCTGGAAGCTGGAAATCACTTTATATATGGTAAGGATAGGAGCTTTTGTGGGTTATGTACTTTATACACAATGTACCAGAAGAAAGAAAATTGGTCTTCACCTGATGCCCAAAGGAGCCACTCATCATGGCACATGTAGAGCAGTACAGGACATGTAGTACCGCAATGTACTGTAGAGAGGCGCTACTAGACCTGTAATCACTGCATGCACTGCACTAATACATGTAAGAGCAGTACAGGACATGTAGCAGCGCACTATAGTGTAGAGAGGCACTACTAGACCGCCAATCACTGCATGCACTGCACTAATACGTGTAAGAGCAGTACAGGACATGTAGTACCGCACTGTACTATAGAGAATCACTACTAGACCACCAATCACTGCATGCACCTCACTAATACATGTAAGAGCAGTACAGGACATGTAGTACCGCACTGTACTGTAGAGAGGCACTACTAGATCGCCAATCACTGAATGCACCTCACAAATTTACTTGTAAGGCAGTACAGGACATGTAGTCCCGGGCACTGTACTGTAGGGAGGCGCTACTAGAGAGCCAATCACTGCATGCACCTCACTAATACATGTAAGAGCAGTAAAGGACATATAGTACCACACTGTACTGTAGAGAGGCGCTACTAGACCGCCAATCACTGCATGTTCTGTACTAATACATGTAAGAGTAATATACGACATGCAGTACCACACTGTACTGTAGAGAGGCGCTATAGACCGCCAATCACTTCATGCACCTCACTGATACTTGCAAGAGCAGTACAGGGCACTGTACACTGTACTGTAGAGAGGCGATAGTAGACTACCAATCAGTGCTTGCACCTCACTAATTCAAATGCTTCACAAGTTAAATGTTCCTGGTAACTGGTTGGATCTTCCAGCAATCACCAGCAGTGTCTGTGCCATTGTATGGTTAGTGCAGTGCCAGGATACAATGTCCCATGAACAACCATTAAATGTTAAAAATATTCTGTCCTAAGGCCATTGTAACTCGAGGGAGCACTTTTATTCGTATTTAATTTGTAAAATCATGTAAAAGGGTTTAGATACACTTAAAATTTTGCCTTTAAGGCAGCAGCTCAAATATAGTAGATTCAAGAGGTATGTACATTGTTAATTAGCTATGTTGCCAAAAATGGCATTTTCTTATCTCCATGACAAGTAAATGGGTATCAGTTGTGTCATCATGACTGAAAATATTCTTCTAGATGGCATTAATATAGAAATGGGAACATCAGACTTGGATTTTATCCTGTGTTCTGGGCCATAACCTTCTAGACAACTTTATCCGATTTTTACTGATGTAAACAAAAGGAGTGAGTTTTTCGAGAAGTTGGCTGCTTATGCCACATTTGCACTCAGACCCTTACAATCTGATATGACTTTTTGTATGTTTATCTTATTTACACAGATTTTCTACTGTGGTGCCCTATTCCTTTTTGCAGGGAATATTTATTTCTGTAATCTGCAGCCATAATAACAGCGTACTTTATAGTTCCAGAAATCTATATTCATGGGTCTCTAGCAGAAGGTCCCTCAGATTTTTTAGCCTTTGTCTACAGGACATTTTGCCCATATATTGAGACAAAAGTGAAGTTCTATATTTTTCTTGTGGAACAAATTGCTTTCTGGGAAGACAGCCATACCTTCAACAGAAACAGGCAGAGAAGCAGATGTACGATATTGAGCAAAAGTAACAGGGGCATGACCTAACTACTCAATTGGATCCTATCTTGCGGAGTGAGTCATGCACATATTACAATGAAAGGCACATTTCCATCTACAGATTATCACAATCAGTGTGGTTTTTTTTTTTTTTGAAAGCCTGAGCTCTCTTTACTCAAGTGCATAAAAAAAGTACTCAACAGTCACACAAAAGGTGCACAACAATGATGCGGTCTATCACATGCTCACTTTCAGAAGAGAAGAGCTCCATCGAAACTTGTTACCTATTTTCTCTGGAAAAGAAGGCACCTGCATGATTCTGGGACAAGTAGTTCCCCTCGCTGAAGATAGGGGAGGCCCAAAAATTGCTCCTGGCATCAACTCGGGTGATGATTCCGGGATAGGCATCTCATGGAAAAACTGGGATTATAGGTTGGAAAGGAACCTGATGGCCACACATTTACCCCATAGACCTTAGGAGGGTCCAAAAAAGGGAACAAAATCCGGTGACAAACAGCAGTGACCTAAAAATAAAATTAAATGTCAATGTGCCGGACATCCAGATGGAATGAGAAAAATTTCTAATTTCACATTTAGGCTCATTAGACTAGAGAGTATTTTGTCTATATCATTATTTTCATGCATATTTTCCAAATCCAAGCTGTATAAACTTGAATGTTTATTAGATGAAGCATTTAAGATGATGTAGGCAGTCCCCGGGTTACATACAGGTTAGGGACTTTAGGTTCGTTCTTAAGTCAAATTTGGATGTAAGTCGGAACAGGTATATTTAGTACATGTATGATGTGGAATACTGGCACTTGTAGTTTCACAACTACAAATGCCAGCATTTCACATCACACATCTAGTGCTAGGGTCAGTATTATATAAGTACCATACAAATGTAATAGTGACCCACAGAACTGACACTCAGTCTGCAGTTCTATAATATTGATCAGCATGTGAGTTGGTATTATATTAAATTGCAGACTGATTGTCAGCTCTGTGGGTCAGTATTGTATATGTCTTATATGATACGACCACAGAGCTGACAATCAGTCTGCAGTTCTATATTTATTGATCAGCACGTGGGTATATCTTTATAGTGCAGACTGATTGGGCAGCTCATTGAGTCAGTGTTATTAAATGTGTACTACTTATTTAATGTTACCCACAGAGCTGATCAAATAGTACATAACTGCAGACTGATTGTCAACTCTGTGGGTTAGTATCATATAAGTAATATACATACACAATACTGACCCACAGAGCTGACAATCAGTCTGCAGTTATGTACTATTGATCAGCACTGTGGGTCAGTATACATAACTGTCAGCCTGCCTTCCAGATAGAGATGTAATATACAGAGCTGTCAGCCTGTAACATACAACTGATGCTGCTCCCCTCTGCTATGCTAGTTTTAGGACAGAAAGGAGGGGAAGAAAAGCACATTTACTCTGCTAAGGGCTGTTTATTGCAGCCTTGCCCCTCCTCCTTCTCCACCACTACTGAAGCCCCAGCAACATCTCTGTACCTGGGGATATTGGAGAGGCAGCGATTACACTGATCTCCCCCGAAATGTCCTGTGCTGGGTGCCCGGGCTAGGCTTCCTGCAAGAGCCGGCAGCCACCCGCACTGTGTGAGCAGGGATGTGAGCTAACGACAGGAAGGAGGAGGGGGAAGAGCAGAAGACTCATTAACTGCTGCCTGAGACCTCCTGTGGTGCGCTCAGCCCGACACAGGCAAGTCCCAGGCTCATGTCCTTCCGACAGTCCCCGTTCGTAACTAGGGGACAGACGTAAGTCGGAACAACGTAAGTCGGGGACTGCCTGTATTTGTGTAATGAGGAAAAAGATCAACACCCTACATCAAGGTGTACATATTTAATAGATCAAAATTAACTGACTCATAAAAGCCAAAGTCAGAGGGAGACAGATAAGACAAGATATCGGGGCGTGATCACAGAACCATCACACGTTTTGATTAAATAGTCGAGAGAGTCACAGACCTGGACAAGGTAAAGAAGGCTGAAACCCGACAACCCCAGACCAAGACTCAGAATTGGAAACGTCAAGACTGGGCCAAAAGTCCAAGGTTTTATGACCCATGGCTGGATCAGTAATGGGCACAGCCCTCCTGTCACGGACGCCCCTGCGACCACTGTCCCGGGTCGCAGGCGCGCCCGTGCCCCTGCTCCTAGCGGAGCCCCGTCCCGCACGTCGGGTTCGGGGTCCGCTCATGTCTCAGCCCCCTCCAGCGTTCACTTACCCAGCCGCGCTCCTGCTCTGTCTGGCTCCATCTCCCGGCGCGCAGCTCCGCCCCTAGGGGGGCACGCGCGTCGGCAGTTTGAATTTAAAGGGGCAGTGCGCCAGTAATTGGTTCATTGCCGGGCACTGCTCCTATTTAGTCCGGCCCCTTCCTGCCGGCCCTCGCCGGATCCTTGTTGTGTTCTCCAAGATGAAAAGCTTTCCAAAGTGTTCCAGTCTTGTCTACCGTGTACCGACCTCCTGCCTACGTTTACCGTCTACGAACCAGAGCCACCCATCCTGACCTCCTGCTTGTCCACCGTCTTCGAACCAGAGCCGCCTGTCCTGCCCTCCTGCCTGTCCCCGACTACGAGCCTGCCTGTCGTTCCTGTACCTCGTATCCTTGGCCGCCACCGCAGGCAAGCCCCGCCAGTGGTAGTGACCTGGTGGACACCCGCCGCAGCAAGACCATCCCGCTTTGCGGTGGGCTCTGGCAAATACCGGGTCCCACTTAGACTCCACTCCCTGGTGTAGGCTTACGCCATCGCCTGCGGTGGTCCAGTAAATCCACCTCCAGACCGTAACACCTCCATTATGACTCAGATGTCAGCAAAGTGTGGGGTGGAGGAACAGCTATGGGCTTGAATTATTAAAGATGAGGTAGTTGGACCTTTTTAGGTTAAAGATGGAGTGAACATCAACACCCAAACCTACTGCTAGCTTTTAGAAGATGCTCTCTTCTTGCAGTGTTTCAGGAAAAAAGTGTATGGTGGTTATAGCAGGACCATACTACATTGCATACATTGAAGTACTTTAGTGTGTGGCTAGCCAGTAAAAGCTTTAAAGGGACGTTATCGTTAGAAGCTTTCGTAGACTTGAGCTGTCTATCTGTTTCAGTTTCAAATACAGGTGCGTGTCGCTTCTCTCAGTAGTCGTGTATCTCCTCCCAGGAGGTGTGACTTTCCTCACTGAAGAGCTGTGACATCATCATTCTGTGTTAGCAGGGGAAAGGAGAGGACGTCAGCTTTGCAGACCTCCTGCTATGCTTCTGGCTACAGAGCTGTCAGCTCCCTCTCCGGCTGCACAAGCTCATTGTAACCAGTACATCTGCATTGGTTTAAGCAGTTATACACACAGCCTGAACTGATGAAGCAAGTGTGAGAAATGCTCTCTGCCCCCCCCCCCCTCTGTTTTAAGGCAGGACATAGAGCAGACTGTATAAGGCTGGTATATTGGGGGAGCACAGGGTATAAGACTGTGTTATGTGAGGGGAGAGTGAATCTAGCAGCTAGTTACTAAGTAATTGTCCAGCTCCTTTACATAGAATCTTCACTGGAGAGCCATCACATAGAGAGGCGCTGAGACAGCCTTCATTATACAGACACAGCCATCATAGGCAGCTCACAGCTCAGAAGGGAGTAAACACAGAGTGTGCAGGCAACCAATCAGTGTCATTTTCCATCCAGGGGCGTGTCCCAACAGACTGACTGACATCAATTAGCCAATCACAGAAAAGGGGCATGTCCTGTCCAGCTGCTGCAGAAATAGCTATAGATGCACAGTTTAGCTCATATCTACTGTACTAAGTGACTTAGGTAATGCAAACCAATTCCAAAAGTGCTTATTTTTACTGTCCCCATCATTAGAGATATGATCTTTATAGCGAGAAAACCCCTTTAAGCATGAAAGAATGATGAAATGGCTCCCTTGGTCACCTGTGGGAGGCTGCACTTGCTGGTGCACAAAAAGTTGATCATCAAAAGCTTAAGAAACTGACTTCATGAATGGAGGGCTTATGAGTGTTAGGCTAGGTCTAGACTGCATGGGACAAAAAAACGTCCGGAAGCGGACTTTTTTTCCCGATGTATGACCGCGGTTTTTGTGACGTTTTGCGCAAAAAACGCAGTCGCTTCTTGTTTTTTTGATGTCGCCCATACAATTGTATTGTATGGGAAGATGCCAAGAAAACTAAAAGCACTGGTGCCGAAAGATGATCGTAGAAAAGACGAGATGTGTAGACTACAGCTCGTCTTTTCTATTCTAGTCTATGGGCTGCAGGAACGATCGTATTTTCAGCGCTTTTAAAATCCTAAAAGCGCCGAAAATGCGATCATAAAGCTGTGCAGTGTAGACATAGTCTTACTGAAAAGAAGGGTGGTATACTGGTCACTGATTTTTTTGTTTTAGGAATGTTTATTTGTAAATTTGGAGCTTTTTGTTTATTATTTTCACTTAGGCTATTATCACACGGGGTAATTTTGGCACGCATTTCGCTGCGTATTTGCGCTCTAATACAGGCGAGATGCGCGTCGAAATTATGGTAATCCATAGTTCTCCTAAAGAATTATGGATTACGCCTCCTCTCCCCGCTCCTACAATACGATCTTATTGTACGCGCGGGGGATAAGTGACATGTCAATTACTTGCAGCGAATACACCGCGGGAGTATGCACGTGTTAGCGGGAGCTCCTGAAACACACGATATACATCGCGCCGCAGTACATCGTGTGAACATACCCTTAGGGTATGTTCATTCACCGTATTTGCGGGGCTTACTTTGGCGCATATTTGTGCTGCTTTACGGCTGGAGTACACCCTGCAAATATGCTAAATCATTGCACTCATTATCCCTGGCAGTGAAAGTGGGTGGGGGCCGGCTGGAGCGCTTTATGAGTTTGCGCGGCCAGTGTGTACGTCTAAAGTAGCAGGAGTATAGTATGCATCGCTATACGCCTGCTATAAATCATCTGAACATACCCTAAGGCTGTGTCACCACGGCTAGGGACAAATACCGGTCGGTTTATCCGACCGGTATTTGTCCGGTTTGTGTGCAGTGCACACGGCCGTGGAAAGGGGGGAGGGGCGGATTTTCTCCGCGATGAGCAGATTAAAGCCCTTCCCATTCACATTGGCTTGCACAGATTCCGTCCGAAAACCGGACAGAAGATTGTGCAAGCACAATGTTTTTCGGGCAGCCGGCGGTTTGATAAACCGGGGCGAAAACCCGTGAGTGGGGCTCTGCCGGGTTTTCCATAGGCCCTTGTGCTCTTTTCGGCCGGTTTTTTTC